>JZLH01S0040194.1:2763-18404 GCA_001188425.1 Eucidaris tribuloides
TTTCAACTGATATCCAAAATTTAAGTAAATTCAACCCAAAATGTCGAATTTCGGTCTGTGGCTCTGAGCGTTAAAACAAGCATGAAGCTGTTTTAGAAAAGTGTTGTAAATTCTGCTGTAACTTTCATTTCAGAATACCAAAACTGTTGTAAATATTGTTTTAGGATCAAAATTTCAATACTGTTGTAAATATGATTTTAAAACAATATTTACAACAGTTTGGACTTACAACAGATTAAGCTGTTTTAGAAAAGTGTTGTAAATTCTGTTGTAACTTTCATTTCAGAATACCAAAACTGTTGTAAATATTGTTTTAGGATCAAAATTTCAATACTGTTGTAAATATGATTTTAAAACAATATTTACAACAGTTTGGACTTACAACAGATTCTGGAATACAAAAGTGTCGTAAATTCTGTTTTATGGTTTACAACATTTTTTAGAATACACCCCCTGGACCTGGTTATAACAAGGCACCAGGAGGAAAAGACAAAATGATGATTATGGTTGGAATATTACCAGTTACAGGACCCCAACTGGATCTGACAGACCAGAAACCCTCTGTCACATCTGTCACATTGCAAGCCATCTGGGCTTAAATGCATCAAAGTGGCAAGCTCCAGTTGTTTTACAACATTAAAAGAATGAATTCTGGAAATCTTGGGGAAGAAACATAGTGATCTGGAGGTATAGGAGGCTGCACAAATGGAGGAAACCCCAGAGGACATGAGATGTCAGCTCCTATAGGCTAATCTACATGATACAGGCCTATCGAACCAAGTCTACCTATTACCATACTGTCTGGAAACATCCATTTCTCAATTAAACCAATCCATTTATGGAAACAAAACACTTGTGTGGAGGTGTGTATTCATGAAGAAGTTCATGAAAGGTTAAAGAATACTGAAAATGTTCAACATTGCTAAAAGATAAAAGGTTAAAGGTTGATATCCTTGCTCTATTCCAACCCCTAAATGTCACAGTACTGATTGCTTTACCCTCCAGCTAGTAAAGTATGGGGGTGATGCTAACTTTGTGGAGATGATTTTGGTAAATTTCTTGACGGGGATGAAGTATGTCTGGCGGAAACTACGCAGACAGATGGATGAGAGAACATGAGAAGATGGCATAGGAAATTAAGGTCACAAATGAAGAGGAGAACAGACGAATGCTTGATGTTAATGCAGTTCACTGGGGTACAGCTTTGGGGTATGATTAAGCGTACATGCATGTATGGGTATGTGTACTCGTATGAGGGTATTTTAAGAGTGTATGCTTACATGCATGCATATCAAAGATTACATTACGACCATAGCTGTACATGTATGTAATTACAACTTGTTAAACATATACTGGAACTACATGTGTGAGCCACTGATTGTAATCTAAAGAAGATATTAACAGCATTCAAGAAAAAAAACCAACCAACCAGAATGGCTTGACAAGTGCAAGTTGTCTTCAAGTCTGAATATTAAACTCTTATGTTCAAGTACAGTAGATGTACATGCATTATTATTATCTAAATGGGGGGTTTCAAGCGCCGTGATATTAACGCGTACCCCGCGCGCGAAGGAATGCGCGCTGCGTACCTATACGCGCTGTGTTTAGACAAGAGGGTACATCGGAAAATGTTGTACAAGCAGGAAAAATGTTGTATGCATCTGGGAACTTTCGTATAACCTGTGGCTAATTGATTGGTGTGGCTAATGAGTTAATCTAGTTTTCAACTTAAACAACGTACAACTAACCATTTTTTAAATGAATCATATTGTATTGTTAATTCTGACATGTCTGATATGCTTGTTTTGCTTAATTTACTAAATTAAGAGAAAGATGTGAATTCTAATAGATAAGAAGAACAACACGTTGTCTCACAAATAATGAAAAATCAGTGGGCAGCCATCGGCAGACTCGATGATTTGGAGAGGATTCTTTTAATTTCTAATTTGATATTTTTTTTGTGGATTTAGATAATAATGATAACATTGGATGGCTTATTTTCAGTGGACACAGAAAATATTGTACTCCTTATGAAAATAGGGACTCGTCTGTGACTCGTCCGATATTTGTCACAAGTCGTACAATATTTTCTTGTGTCCACCTCAAAGCCATCCTATATTATATAAATATTCTGCTGCTTCCTTGTAAAGTGCCATACCTATGCTGCAAACATGGTGAATTGTCAGTTTCAATCATATGACAATCGTTTGCCCTGTCTATATTATAGTAGCATATTTTTTTTTTTTTTTAGGGGGGGGGGATTTGATCAGGGGTTGGGGGTATTGAGATACCAGCAGTTCCCTCTTTAACAAAATCCTGAAGTGCCAAGTGATGTGTATTTTAGAGTGCTTTGGTTTTTTGAACTTTTCAATGTATACCCTACTACAAAAATAACAATGACCAAATTACCGACTCAGCTGAGTGATACATACAGTAAATTTACATGTGGTATTAAAACTCCCCCAACAGAAAAATTGCTGCAGACTGTGGGATTGGAAAAAAATAAGAGCAGAGAGTTTTAGAAAAGGTTAAAATAGATGCACACACTTACATTTAAAATGGGAAATTATCTCATCCTTTAAAATTAGGGACTACAAAATCAGATATTCTGATCCAAGCTCCTGACCATGACAAAAACTCTTCCACCTTTACTGCCCATAACTAGAGGCATATCCCCTTCCTAGAATGGCTAATCAAACAGACTGTCCTTCAGGGCACATTTGATACACCCCAAAATAAAATAATAACTACTTGGAGTTTTACGGACAGGATGAATTGACAGTCATCTTCCTTTCACCCCCTGATGATGTCATCAAAATATAGAACATCCTTGTGAGGGGTTGAGCTACCCCTGAGAACCACCATGCCAGTATTTATTTCTCAAACCCCTTTTATACCAACAACTGTCTCTGTATCATTACTGTATTTAAGTTTGATGTGATATGCCATTTGTAGTAGTAGTAGTAGTAGTACTAGTAGTAGTAGAAGGAGAAGTAGTAGAAGTAGTAGTAGTAGTAGTAATACTAGTAGTAGTAGTAGTAGCAGTAATAGTAGTAGTACCAGCAGTAGTAGTAGTAGTAGTAGCAGTAGAAGTAGTAGTACTAGTAGCAGAAGTAATAGTTGTAGAAATAGTAGTAGTAATACTAGTAGTAGTGGTAGCAGAACAAATAGTAGTAATAGTAGTAGTAGAATTGATACATGGAGTAGTAGTAGAAGTAATGGTATTAGTAGTAGTAGTGACTGTACAATTACTAATTTAGTTATGGAATCAAAACAAGTTGAAGATGTTCAACTTGAATTTCTCCAGATCCAGACATACTGTAGATCCAAATCCACATTCTCATATGCCATGCTGTTATCACATTGATGTAAATGGGTTAAGACAGAGAGTCACTATGGATGAACCAAACAGTGGAGTTAACCCGTTGGCTACGGGAACCGGATGTGCCCTGTGTTAATTCTATGGGATTTTCAGAATCTCGGAGGCAATGGGTTAAGTGTGTTGGTGTGAATGAGGCTCAAAGCAGAAATACTAATAGGAAGACCTATTTTTTTTTCTTGTGTGTGGGAAGTGTGAAGAATGAGAAGGTTGATGCGTAAGGACAGACTAGCGCCGGACTGGGACCGGAACAGGAAGTAGGGGGACAAGGGTGTCCCCCCCTCCCCATGTAGACCCCAAAATATTGGTCAGGTGTCTGGATTGTCCTTTTTGGCCAAAATCAGTGAATCACACCTAATTAGCAGAATGGATGACATGCTATGATATATTCAACAGTTGTTTCCTCCTCCTCTCTCTCTCTCCCATTTCAGAGATATGACTACAAAATTTGACATAATGACCCTACAGATCTGCAGACTTTGACAATAAGGAAATTTGTTGTGTATTCCATCAATTCACAAAGAAGACTCTTTAGCACCTTCTACAACATAAAACTACATGTAAATGTAACTATGTTTTTTCTCTTACTCTTGTTGAAAGATGTCTTAGTTTATCTCGTAGTGTTTCTGATTATGTAGCCATATTGTACCAATAATATTATGGTCATTTCCATTTTTCCTGTTGCTTATAAAGCACTTCAATGTAACCATGTGGACTCTCCAGTATGCGTTACGAGGATAGTAAGATCTATATATATTTGTAAATATATACAAATATTTGTATATGTGATAAGATGATGATCCTGCTATCATCTTTGTCTTTGTATGATAAATTCATCCATTTAATTAAAATAGATAAACTTTTATGTAAGTTTTTGAGAAGAAGCAATTGGGTGGTGGATGTTAAGTGCATGTGTGATCCATTTAGAGCTAGAGGCCGGCCGGCCGGCTAGCGGAAAGAAGTGATAACGCAATCAGACGAGAACAATTACGAAATGAGTAAAGAGCGAGACATATTGCCAGTTTTCTTTGGTATGAATCACCTCATTTTAATACTGTACACATGTTTTGGTAATCTGAACTTTTCATCATTTCTGATCCCAGTATACATGTATTAGGCCATACCACTACAAACAACCCTTCATGCACTTCATCTTTTCACTACATTAATCTACTCCTTTTCACCAACTCCCATAATAATTCCATCTCCTTCAAATTCTTCTCCCAACTCACCTTTGACCCAAACCCCTTTCCCCAAATCACCCTTGTTCTTATCCCCTCACCCAAACATCTCGTCCCAAATCCTCTTTCCTAAATCACTCTTGTTGCTACTCCCCTTGACCATGTATGCCTCGGGTGGGGGGGGGGGGGCTGGGGGTACTCGGATTTGGTTCCGACGGGGGTGTGGGCGCTTTCCAAGTCGAAAACCCGACCCTTTTTTAAAGGTCATTTAGCGGAAAATGGTACAGTATTATATTAAGGCTTTTTTATTAAAAAAATTGCAGTTTTTTTTTTTGCATTTTAGCTATGAAATAGGCAAAAATATCTAGTGTAAATCAAAAAATTTAAAAAATCATACCCATGTTTAAGGATTTTTTTCCCCAGAAACCATACCCATGTTTAAGGATTTTTTGCCAAAAAGTCACCTATTAGAGCGGCACACTCCCGTTTACCTTACCAGGCAAGTACCCCCCCCCCCCCCGGGTCGTATGCCCTTATCCCAATACTACCTTGTCCCCACTCCCCTTTGCCCCAACACTCTACTCCAAAATCAAAATCCCTTGTCCTAAATCCTCTTTTACTCCAATCTCCCTTGCCTGGGTTGCCCCAACTTCTGTTCTATTTATGTTCAGATCTAATTTTGCATAATAATAAAATCAATTCGGGGTCAGTTAGACTAAATGCTTACATCAGATATAGATTTGGTAAATTGTTTCTCATGTTGAAAAGTAATATGAGGAGCATGGTTTTAATGTAACTTTGTTCTTCTTTGGCAAAATGAAGATATGTTCAACACATGGCAAGCGAAGATGTAATGCGTCACCAGCTAAAACCTGACTGATTCCCACAAATCTCCAGATCCAACTGTTTCTCTCTATGATTCACATTTCATCAGACCATCATCAGTCCTGGGCACAAGGGTGGAGGGGGATTACCCTGTCTGCTGGCAAGATGGAAGTGAATGACTATGTACATGTAGATACTTTTGTGGGTTTATACCTTTTTTTGCTTTAATTTTGGCACTCATGCAAATCTGATATTCTGACTCAAGTCTGGACAAGCCAAATTATGACATGCATATTTCAGAAGATGTGAACCCCTCCCAATTTAGCCTGATATTGTAGCATTAGCTACAGCAGACTTTCATTTCCAAACCCAGAATATCACATACAAAGTTTATAGAGATTTTTTCCAGTGGTACTGAGACTGGGACATCGATGGTCAAATGATGCAGGATGGGGTGGGGTACAGTTTGGGAGTGGTTAGACAAGGGGTGGGAGGGGGGAATAAACTAGAACAAATGATATATTACATTGCAGGCACTAGATAAATGTTAAAATGCAGACTCAGTTTAGGAAACAACTGTGTGACTGAGTCAGTCACCTGTAGCAATTTAAGAATACAATTATGACATTCCTCCTTCCCAAATATAGACCATATCCCCCCTCCCAGATGCAGGGTTTACAGTCTATGTATTTGTATGGCTACATGTATACATTCATGTGTGCAATGCACAGTGTAGCTACAGTTTACATTATGTGAATATCATTTTCTCCCTCAGTTTTTTTTTCAAATGGGGGATGGGGGCCTTTAAATTTGTGGAAACTTTATTTCAGAGGAAAAAAACATGACAAAACACTGAATTTTCTTTCAGACCCATCAATGAGAGAAAAATTGAGCCGGTCATGATCATAGACACCTACCTTTAATAACCCAAGGGTGCAAACACAGTCATTCAATTAGGTCTTAATTACTCTTAATTAAGATTAGGTGTTTGGAACTCCTCCAGATTAATTACTACAAGGCTACTGCGACAAGCATTTCAAGCTAAGAGAATGGAGTACCAAAGATTTAGAAGGGACGGCGGATGAAAACAAAAGGGTGCACCCCTGTCATATTCATGGTATGTTCCATCAAACAATGAAGAACATGCATGCATTGTAATAATGGCTGAATCAATTACATGTTAACAGGAGAGAGATACCCCCAAAAAGCACAAGCTGAACAAAACAAATAATTTGGGAACCACATGACCCATTCTGAATTTAAACATGGTTTCCTAATAGTGGTCCCAGCAAATTTTCTGTAATATTACCAGTAAAAACATGGGAAGAGGGTGAATAATCCATACAAGTTTAGCGTACACTGGATTCAAAGGTAACCAAAAAGGACAGAAACTTAAAATCTTGTTTGAGAAAGTGCTGCCTTAGTATACTTCAATTGCTTTCTAAGACCCGATTTACACGAAGCTTTTAGGCCCGCCTCGGGCCGGCCCGAGGCCGGTCTAAAGCTTAGTGTAAATGCAAAGGAGGCCCGACGCCCTCCCCGATTTGGGACTACCTCTGGAGGTAGTCTCGGGCCAGCCTAAATCCGGTGTAAATGGAAAGGAGGCCTCGGGCCCCCAATTTACCACGCGATGCGGCGCAGTTACGTAATACACAATGCCAAAACTCGCGACCCAACTTCCTGTGTAAACAAAGCGTGCGGGTAAACCGTGAATCAAACCATAATCAAACCAACTATCGAAATTTTAAAAAGACATCAAAATATATGAACTATTACATCCGTTAGGTATCTTTTTATTCTTGAAACTGTTGTTACGAACTGCATTATGTTGTAACAACATCAATACAAAATTGCTGTTTACTTCACGCAGTCTCGTTCCAACATATTTTTAAACTAAAATCTTATACGAGAAACTTATGTAGGGATGTTACACGTGCAATATGTGTATAACAAATCACCCACGAAAGAAATATATGGCTTTCTTTTACATCAATGATAGGGAGACACAATGGGGCGAGTTTTGAAAAGGGAGCCTCTAGGCCGGCCTAATATTTGGTGTAAATGCACAAAATTGCGGGCCCCGGACCTCCAATTTAGGCCGGCCCGAGGCCGGCCTCGGGCCGGCCTTTTGGTGTAAATCGGGCCTTAGAGAGCCATGTTAAATTCTGTCCACCACAAGAGTCCTGACAATTGTGATCAATTTAAGGCTTAGCACAAATAACTGACTAAAGATTAAAAGATTAGGTACTGTATAACTGTTAACAGTTACAAAATTATAGGGCTTAATTGTCAAGCTTGTGTACACAAAATCCTGCTTTCAACTTTTTTTAAAGTTTGTATCTGCAGTAGCGGCAGCATGACTGTACTACTACTACTAACTTCTGCTTCTTCTACTACTACTACTACTACTACTACTACTACTACTACTACTACTACTACTCCTGCTACTACTACTACTTCTGCTGCTTCTACTACTACTACTACTACTACTACTACTACTACGACTACTACTACTACTACTACTAGTAGTAGTAGTAGTAGTAGTAGTAATAATACCTAACAAGAGGTAATTATGCGTAAGCGTCAGGATACTGTGGTGAATAGCGCACTATACATGTAGGAACCAACAGTGGATGCAGAAATAGTACAGTAGCAGTAGTAGTAGTAGTAGTAGTAGTAGTAGTAGTAGTAGTAATGGTACTAGTAGTAGTAGTAGCAGTAGTAGTGGTAGAAGTGGTAGTAGTAGTGGTAGTTGTAATAGTAGTCAGAGATGGAGTCGAAGCCGGCCTCGAAGCCAGAATTTGCTGGCCTTGGCCTTGGCCTTGGCCTCGGCCTTGGGCCGAGTCACGTGTACAAAGTCTATGGGAACAATATTTTTCCAGCAGCCTTGTGACTCGGAACTGTCGGCCTTGATTGCATCCCTGGTTGTAGTAGTAGTAGTAGTAGTAGTAGTAGAAGTAGCATAGCTATCAAAATATCAAAAATATGCTGGTTTATTCAATCTCTTAAATCATGTAAGTGTATGTTTTCTTTTTTTCAGTGGAAATAAACATGGATCCTAAAAACTTGACCGCACACTACTCATTCAAAGTACCTTTGTAACCTTGCCATGCTGTCTATCAAGTCTGTATATCCAAACAAGAAAAAATATCACCATTTTGGTGAGATGCCAAGTTTACTCTGCAATCATAATTAGTTGGCGGTTTCTACTCATCCAGGTACCTATCAATATTTGACACGCAAATCTTCCGTCTGGAAACTGAAAAGCATGCTCTACTACAGTTATATGTCAATATCAAAAAATACCTTCAAATCCAAAGGTGATTTGCAAAGCATAACTTACACATACGTTTTTTTGCAGAAAGTTGTGTGTGATTCAGAATTTTATGCCAATGTACTGAACTACTGTATATGTATGATAATTGGATAACCAGAAATTCATGATGAAATTGATGTGAAAGTTATCGTATCTAAAGACACAGTTTGATATTACATTTTTTTTCAGCCACATGCAAGAAATAAGTCCAAAATTGGAGAGTGCTGTTTTTATGCATTTTCAAAAAAGAAACAATACAATACATGCAGAGCTTAATTCATCAAACATTCAACACAAGATATCTCATCTCAAGACCTATGGGAACTGTATTTGGGCAATTCCGTGAATTATTGGACAAATCACAAATTATATAAATTGGTCTATCGCGAATCGTATTACATTTTAATGGTTTGAATGGGTATGAATCATGAAAAAACAATGGGGGACATCATTTCTACTCTACATTTTACGTTTCAACAGCACCTTCTATGGAGAATCAGAACCATACATGAAATACCACATGTGGACTAGTGTGACTAAATCTCAGTTTTATGAAAAATTACCATTTATTCTGCAGTTTTTTCCATGCCAATAGCCTTCTTCTCATTGTTTTGAAAGTAATAAAGCCCCACATATGCATACTAATCTGAAAAGACATAAATAAACGCAGATTTGTGTGGATGGACAAAATGTAACGTAACTAACCGTAACGTAATAACATGTTTTTTGATGTTGTAGTTAAAAATGAATAGATATTATCATAAGTTATATAATCAAATGACTTATTAAGATACCAGAAATAGCATGAATACCACAGTTTGTGTCAGCTGAAAACAGGTTGAGGGAACTTTGAGGACAAAGACATGTCATTTTTTTCCATGTCCTCTTTACGTAACATAACTAACCATAATTAAAGTTCTTATTATTACCCACTAAAACATGTCTCATGATTTCGCTTGATGTTGTGAAGTAGGTGCCAGTCTAGAGAATTTTCAGTACTAAAACAGAGAAATAATATGAAAGCATATTCATGTGAGAGCCAAATGTTGAGTAAAGTTTGTCATAAAGTGTAACGTAACTAATCACGGAATTGCCCATTTAAAGCAAAATCAAACCGTCTTCAATGGGTTAATAAAGAAACAGACAATGTAGGGTGAAAGGTTGGGATGTGGTCATTTTGCCAACATAAATGTGACTGCATGGGACTGACTAATATAAACACAATTCTGCCGATGATCTGAGCTCATCCACATGATAACACTTGTCTTAATCCATCGTTGTAGCAGGTCCCCAGGATGATAGAACCCACAGGGGATTGAGAGGAACTGGGATATATGAAATTAGCATGTGATTCAGTGCACGCCAAGCGTGCCTCACCACAGAGTTTAGTCATGTTATGGTCCTAGCTAATTACGGTAACATGTAGTTCCACCTCAATACTTAAACAAAACTGCCAGTACACACTTAGCTAGCCATGGAAAGTTTACTGAGAATTTGAAACTTCAGTTCATCACAAAAAACTCTTGAGCAGCTAAGCATACCTCCCTCTCCTTTGCCATGCAGTTCTAACTATCAAAGTAAAAAAAATAGTGCTATCTTACATGAAAATAGTAAATACACAAGTGTTTTACTGTGAAAAGAAAAGTATCCAGCTGGTATATGAGCACCAAATCAAATTTTGCAATATGATATTGGAAAATATGGCCGCAGCAAATAACATCAGGTTGACAAGTTGGGTAGGTCGGTACGTGTCAGCCTGGCAAGTTAATGTTTACGTAAAGAGCTAGCTAGCTACTAAAACTGTTATACTAACACGTTAAATATGTTCTTTGTCTTTTCTTTGTTGTTGTAGACTGGAGAAAAAAATCTTACACAGGAGTGTGTGTAATATCTCACTGTCAGGTTTGTTTTCCAAATCACAGATTATTTATTTTTATTTTTTTACATATTTATTGTGATAACAACTCAAACCAGAAGATGGATTGAGTGTTTCATTAATACAAACCTAGTTTGACCGTTCCCATGTAGTAGATTTGTGCGCTCAGCCCGAAGCATGTCAGCATGTGAATGATGAAGAATACAATGTAGAAGTACAGCGATGAAAATACCTGGAGAATTGAAGAGAAAAGAAAACAGGATGGTTCAATTTATTAAAAAGTCCATTTGATAATTTAGCTGGTCAACAAAATAATTTAACTGCTAATATAAAAAGTAGACAAGTGGCAAATATATATTGATTATATATTTGTGTGTCTGACTTGTAAGGATCTTAAGATATTATGCAACAATTAAAACTCAGACTCATGCAAATGCTCTCAGGAATTCTATTCAGGTGGGGGGGGGGGGAGGGCACACCTGGATGCAACAATACTCAGACTTACATCAATGCCAAGCTGACAATCTCAGTAGACAAAAACATTTCAACTAAAATATATATTTAGTTTCTTTCAAAAATGAGGAAATTATACATTTTCAGTATGTTTATCAACTGTTTGAATAACATATTTTTATTGAAAATAATATCTCCTGATTTTTTTATAATAAGGAAAAAAAATGTAACATGTGGTAAAATATAGTTGCCATCTTTAAGAGTGTCATTTGTTAGACCACAGTGTCATCAACAGCATTTAAAATTGGGCAAGGATATTGACCCCAATTTCAATTACATACATGTACATACACACATACAGAGAGTATGTTGATTTCATGAAATTTCCAGGAAAACCCAAGATAATCCAATATGAGCTTGCCGGAGGTTTGCTACAATATTTCTGAATCTCCATAGAAGCATATGTATGCCTTGGCAGTATTTTCTGCTGCAAGTTTGTGAGGAAAAAAACCACATGTCTCAAACCTACAATAACTTAAAAAAATGTTTTGTATGCTGTGAGAAAAATTCATCATTATATTTGTCACTCTTAACATGCCAGAGGATTTAAAACTGTATGGAGTTTATGTGTATTATTTGGTGCAGATCTGCGACTTCGGCACGTTAAGAGTTAATGTGAACCTGGTGCTTTACATGTATAACAAACAAACAAACAAACAAAAAAACACATCAAAATGCAGACAATTGTAAAAATATTGTTATTATTGGAGTTTCCTACATGTAGATGCAGAAAAGTATCACCAATAGGTACTGTATACGCAGCTACAGAAATACATGTAGTATGTAAACTAGTTCTGTGGAAATAAAAAACATCAAAATATGAACCAGCTCTACTAGTGGAAATAGAAATCTTTCCAATAACTTGTTGTGGGAAAAACTTGGCTCACAGAGTAAAATAAATACTCAACACTCTCTCTATGATAAAGTCATGTGTATCATGAATCTGTAATTAAAGGTATTGGCTAATATTTACCACAGTTAAAAAAATCTGAGCCTCATGATTCCCCATGCTACCAGTGTCTTTGATGAGGTCTTAAAATGAAGCCGTGAAAAAATTGTATTTCAAAATTATTATTTAGTGCTTTAAAAAAGTGAAAATCGTAAGTTGACCAGATCCACTCGCCCATTTCCTCCCATAGACTTACTGTGTGTACACCTAGGCTATTAAAACTCGCCCCGAGTTTAATTGTTTATTCATGCATAACTTGCCATTGGCAGTGTAACCTTCCAAACTTTTGTATTCTAGGGTGTTTATTGTCCATCTGAACACTACTATGTACATGTAGCTCAGATATCAAAGTTTGACAATTTCTTTAAATTGAAGATCCACAATGTTAGCCTTTAAGCTGTGAATCGAAGTTGTTTCCACTTGTATGTCAATGACATATGCCTACACAATGCACCTGGCATAACACCATGCCTCATCTCAATGATCACATTATGATCAAGTGTAAGGAAGCTAAGTGGATTGCACACTTATTACATATGTCAGTCACAGGTGGTCACTAAGGTATTATGGTCAATTTAATTTGCAGGGGCCCTGATTAGACCTTAGATATTCTGGGAGATAACTAGATCCCACGAGATGCATTCTACTCACACACTTTTATTTTCTGCTTTCAGCTTCGTCTTTTTTTTTGGGGGGGGGGTATTACTTATTACTTACTGGAGAGAATTTGAGTTAATTCCCCTTTATGTTGCCACATGAATCTAACCACAGGACAAATAATTGCTATAATTAATCAGTTTGTAATGGCTTAAACCGAAGAAAATTTATCTGATTTGATATAGCATGCATACCCCATAGAACTCAGCTCGAGATACAATAGTCCGACACACGTATCTTGCACTTAGTCATTACTGACTTAAAGTACACAGCTATTCAGATTAGTCTAGTAAATGAAGGGCATCAGAAAAAAAATGAACAGCAATAAACAAAATATGCACTATCCATTTAGTTTCTCATAAAAAGAAAAAGAAAAACAAACAAGAGCCCCGGGGGGCACGACACTCACCTGAGGTCTTGCAAACTCTCTATGGTACCCCCTTTGCATCCCCTTGCCATATACAGCTGATTTTACCAAGTTAAATTAAATTCTAACATCCGTTTTTATAAAAACAAGGCATGCCCTAGTATCTTAACATATGACCTTTGACCTAATTATCTGACCTTGACCCCTATTTAACATTGAGGTCACTATACCTGTAGCATCTACCATCCAAGTTGGTCACAAATGGGCAAATACCAACCAAAGAAGAAACTTGCAGGTATATTCTATCATTTGACTTCATTTGACATCTGACCTACATGTGACCTTTGACCCCCAAATAGCATTGAGGTCTCTGTTATGCATCTACCACCCAAGTTTGGTTACAAATGGGCTTGTGGTTAGAAAGTTACCTAGTTTGGGCCCTTATGGGCCCTGTCCCCTGGGCCCCCAGGGGGGGGCCTGGTGTACCATTCCAAGAACCCTCTATCCCCTCCCCCTGAGGATCATTCCCACCAAGTTTGGTCTAAATCCACCTATGTGAATGTGAATTATTCCAATAGGGCCCCACCCCCAAACTTTTGCCCCCCTTAGGGGCCAAACGGGGCCACCCTGGGCATTGTCATGAGGAACATTAATTCAGCATAATTATATAGAGGTATCTACACACAAAGTGGCTTAACTAAACTATTTCTGGATCTAGAGAAGAAGATGTTTGAAAACTACTTACTTTTGGCCCTTTAGGGTCCTGCCCCTGGACCCCTAGGGGGGCCAGGTGTACCATTTGAGGACCCTTAAATCCCCATCCCCTAAGGATCATTCCTGCCAAGTTTGGGCCAAATCCAATCATGCATTTTGAAGAAGAAGCTGATGATGTGTAAAAGTTTACACATGACACATGACGAACGACGCACGACGGACAAAAAGCTCACCTGAGCCTTTGGCTCAGGTGAGCTAAAAACAATCAAAGAAATACCTTGGGATTATGTGAGGAATGTTTTACGACCAAAACAACATTTCAAATATTTGGTGCATGTATCATGCATGGGCATCCAGACATAGCGAGCACCAAAAATCTTTCCTGCATCCCTGAATCTTTTTTACATACACCAACCACAGACCCACGAGCCATATCAAGTCAACCCATATCAATAAGTAAAAACAAATCAATAATAATCAATCAATAAATTCAATTCAATTCAATTCAATCAGACAACCAACCCACCCCAACCATCACCTCACAACGATGTGCACTTGAGATGCTCTTCCAATCTGGACTTATTTGATGTGAACAAATCATTGGAATTGGGTATTATAAAGAGGAAATGCAGGATGAACAAAAAGGGGTGGCAGATAGTGATAACATACCCTCAACCTGTGAAAAATTGCTATGAATTATTTGTTAAATTGTATGAGGACACTTTGGTATTACAGTGGAGGTGACAACAAGGCAGATTAACTGATTGAGCTTACTGACGGATTTATTACATTTCTCCTTCTTGCATTATGGGTAGGTGAGATAAACAGTTCCCAGCTTCTCTTCTGTCTCTCTGGTCCAGCTTGATTATGAACCAAAACACAAACGCAGGTTCATGAGCGTGACGGAGCTCACTTGGATTTATCAACACAATGACTCTCGCGGGAGGAAACTAAGACGAGCTGATATAATAGTACGCAAAACAGTGACAAATAAGACCAGTTGTGTCGGCTTGTAGAAATGTGGTATTTACTCCTAACACAGCAAGACATACAGTCTCATCAATTAGGCTTACCGCAAAAACTTTTTTTTTCAAACTTTAAGTCTTAAGAAAACCATGTTCCAGACGTGCAGACAGTCGGATGTATAAAAATTTTATTATGGGGCAGCAATAAAATTCCAAAGATATTATCTTACTCCACGCTGTGTCCAACCGGCGGTCAGCGAAACTCGACCAGTTATCTACGGCCTTCGGCGGGGATCATCGCGGGGGGTACAGAGCGAAACTTCCCGAAGTGCTTAACGATTGAACCGCTGGCCAATAGAGTAAAACAAAACTATAAGCTAACCTAAGGAAAATTAAACATAGGTCATAGGATCGGTGGCAGCTCAGGACTCAGGCGTCCCGACGGGCAATTCTACGACGGCGGGCTAGGTCGAGATAGCGGATACTGCCTGGAAAAAACCAGGGAGTATCTGGTCGGAGGAAGCTCGGAGGAACTTACTCTGACATCTGCTGTCGCAGACGGGCAACTAACTCCGACATTATACTCCGACCTTACTCTGACTGGGCTTCCTCCGACCCTTACTCCGACCTTACTCCGACCGAAACAGCCTGCGTCTGAACGCGGCTTTATTAAACTTTTTTTTCTAATATATCTTTGGATATACAACATAAATGATTGGACAGAGCACCATTTGCATATGTGTTTATGGAAGCAGATACCAAACATAAGAATTTAAACTACACTTTGTATAATAGTAGTTTTCCATTTTCTTCACCAAAAGGTATTCAGTGTCCTTTCACATTTGGGGAACCATGGGCACAAATCCAGGGGGGACAGGGGGACATGTCCCCCCCCNCCC
>JZLH01S0040194.1:19843-30958 GCA_001188425.1 Eucidaris tribuloides
TAATATCGCATCTATATCATACTTAGTGAGAATTCATTGGGGAGCTGTTTCTGTTCTTGTTTTTCTTTCACTTATCATGTTTCATGAAATTTTAACACAGTTTCTTGAAGCGTGGTGTCTAAATTTGGGAGACATTTTCTGTTCTATAGACCCTCAATTAGTCCAATGAATCAATAAAAATGTATTACTTTCCTGTACATGTATATCTGTGTAAAAGCTTTTGTGTACCCAAGAGCTTTTACAAAATACACAGTCAGAGTATAAAAGTACAAAACATACATGTACATGTGTATGAGCAATACACAAATATTTTTAAAAAATTCATATTTTTTAGTATTTGTGTATTTCTCATATACATGTATGCTTTGTATTTGATAATTTTGTGGATATTTTTAAGAGCTGGAGCAGCACAAAATGTTGAAATGAATACAGGTGAGTGAATGCAAACTTGGAAACCTAACATTATAGAGAGTCATAATAATGACATTACAGTAATGACATTTAAATGTCAGTCTTGCCATAACAGAAATCTATCAGTTTTTATACAAAAATTCAATTTTAACTTCAGATTTTGTTAATGTATGATTGATAAATATGAATTTGAATGATGTATTTTGCAATAGTTTCGTAGTTGTATGCCTTTTAAAGAAAAATCTCTCGATGTTTTGATTAATTCTTACTTGCACAGTTGCACACATTGTAAATCATGCACAATTCAGCACTTGAGCTGCCATGCTTGATTTTAAATAAAACCTTAATTGAATTGAATTGAATTGAATTGAATTGATAAGGTATACATGTAACATAATGATGCATGTAAGTCGCATACAATTCAAAGTGTATGAAAAATATAATTAATGGCTGAAAACCATGACAGAGGAATACAGTATTTCGAACAGGTCACATTTTAACTCGTTTAAGCACCTGAATGCAAATTTCTTTTCTTTCATATATTTCAATTATTTTATCCAATAAATTAAAACAAGATTTATACAATCCCCTCCCACCCCAAACAAAGTGACATTTTACACAACAAAGCAATGTACAAAAGTATTCTTTTGAAGTGAATAGTATTGTAGTGTGTACTGCTACTGAGGAATATGATGAAATTGCTAATCTAACCTAACCCTCAAATGTTGACTCAGTACAGCATTGATGAGTTCGGTTTTAAATTTTGGCAAGACATGGAATTGAACCAAAAGACAACTTATTTATAGCAACTTTACGATGCCCTCAGCTTACTATTTCTTCTTAGCGATTATAATGTGACGAAGGAAGCCAATAATTAACGTCACACTTTTGTTGCCAAATGTTTGCCATCCGTGTGAGGATATTAACAACATTCCTTAAAATCCTATCCACTGAAAGACAACGTTATCAGCCTGCTATGAATAATGTTATCACCACGGCGATCCCCATGTTCGACGAGCACAAGACGCTAGCTGTCGGATCCTCTTAAATGTGATCAACACTTTTGTCGGCAACAGCTGTTGATGCCCTTGATGTTGACGTTGTTCAAGGAAGAGCAATGTTCTCTGACTCACAGAATGTGGTTGAATGTCTTCTTTATTCGCACAGTAGTGACCTTTTCAGATGCTTGGCATATTAGGTAACTATCAGTTAAGACTCTTGTGGCTTTAACAGAAGTCTGGAACTATCATACACATGAAGAAACCATTAAAGGGATCTTTAATATGTTGAAGATGGGAGATGATATATCTCATCACAAGGGTTATGGCAAATGCATATTAAAGCAAAATCAAACCATAGGTTATATTACTATCAAATACTGCATTTCATACAGTGAATCTTTATTTTCTGAAAACACTTGTACCTACAAATGCACACAAGAAGTTGAAATGAAACCTCAAGTTTTTATGTGTTCAAGGGATTTGTTTAATCATAATTGGTTGTTGAAAGAAAGTTTCATAAGATCAGTAAAGGTGCATTGTGTCAAAAAGCTACATGTACCTCATAATAACAGGAAAATAATCATGACCTAAATTGGTCAAGTTAAGTTAGAAACAAATTGTGAGTGGCACATGTACATCAAAACATTTCTGTGAACTTGAAAGGGAACAATCAAATGTTGGACATTTAATATTTTTTATTTATTTTATTATTTTATTTTATTTTTTACTATTTTTTTTTTTTTTTAGGGGGGGGGGGGTTTAAAGATGTCACTTGTTTCAACAGGACTTATTTTAGTTAAAAAACTGCTCATTATGCAAAAATATACAGTGTTGTCTCAAAAATAATTGTGCAAATCCCTGCTCAAAATAAGCTGCCCTCTTTGGTAATGAAAAACATTTTTGGAGTCATATGTCTTACACACCAATCAAGGGGCATAGACTTAGTCCTTTCAAATATGCGCATTGTTGCTGTTAGTTTGCTTGTCTTTATCCGACGAGATATGTTCAGAGTTAACTACGAAAAGGTAAAATCACAAATGTGCCACTTGGTCTAGTCAGTAATAGATAGGCCTATTCTCCCTGCAAAAGTGGACTGCAATTGTGATTTCCTCCCGTTCTGTTGTTACAAGATATCTTGAGATCAACAAGCATTTCGAATAAATTAAAACAGCATGTCTAAAGCTAAGGATCGTGCCCTTACATTTGATTGTGATAAACATTATGTCACAAGATAATTTTAAACTGACACAGAGGGCCCTTTTTACTTGTAACATTTTTTGAGGATCTTGCTGGCAGCATTATGTTCTCAAAAATTGTGCAAGTGAAAAAGCCCTCTCTTGAACAATATAAAAATACTCTTGTGGTCATGAGCTTACATCACCGTCAGGGGCAAAAGTCTTAGCTTCACATGCCATTGTTTTG
The DNA here is from genome assembly GCA_001188425.1 of Eucidaris tribuloides. NCBI lineage: Eukaryota > Metazoa > Echinodermata > Echinoidea > Cidaroida > Cidaridae > Eucidaris > Eucidaris tribuloides. The sequence goes on from JZLH01S0040194.1 coordinate 22,678, forward strand.
TTCATTTACTTGTTTTAAATCTCTCGAGATTATCTTGTAAATAACAAAAAGGTAGATATTACAATTGTGTCACTTTTACAAGCGGATTGTATTAAAATGCGCACAATATGTGATTTCACTCTTTCCTTTTTAAATTAAACATATCTCAAGATTAAGATACGCAAATTTGAACCGAAACTAACGATTTGAAAAGCTGAGTACTGATGCTCTTGACGTTGATGTAAGCATTTGTCACAAAGATATTTCTAATGTCCCAAGAGGCGGTTTTCCACTTTGCACAATTTTTTTTGAGACAGCACTGTAACATAGTATGTTGGTAAGACATGTTCGTGGATGTGTACTTTTAATACAGAATATGATTTGTAACATTAACATTATTATATTTTTCAGTGTCACAGAAGTAGCCTCAATTACTGGAAGTTCATAGCATGTGCAGACTGATTTGAAACAATGATCAAAGTCCACCAGGCTTATTTACCCATTGCCTCCAAGATTTAGTAATTCCCATGGACTTTACTTTCTTTTATAGCAGGGTGAGCAACAATTCAAGGAGAGACATAAATGTATTATTAGAATCATTCTCAACCCAATGCCAAAGAATATTTCACAGTGGCAAACCGAGACACAGGTGTAAGGCACACATCCAAGATCTCAATTATCTTTTATAAATGCTTTCACTATTTTTTGTTCTCTAATTTGAGGGTTTGTCTACATGTAGGTGTGGTGTTCTTGGCTGTTATTTCTAAAATAGCAACTTGACATGATTCACCCACCCACAAAATAGAAATGTAAAAGAATTACGAACAATGAGTAACAGGGCTGGGAGGGGTTTATATCTAATTCTATTACAGAGATTTTAACATTTAAAAAAAAAGGGAACATAAAGACAATTGTCTGTATCTTTGGAGAAGATACATGACGGCTGCCTTTTCTCTCTCACTAATACCACAATCTTTACCCATAGTAAGGTAAATGGGAGTGTGCCGCTCTAATAGGTGACTATTTCGCAAAAAATCCTTAGACATGGGTATGGTTTCTGGTTGAAAAATCCTTCAATATGGGTCATGATTTTGAAATTTTTATGATTACACTAGATATTTTCGCCTATTTCATCGCTAAAATGCACAAAAATGCCACTTTTCTTCATAAAAAACCTGAGTAATAGGTACCACTTTCCGCTAAAATGACCCTTAAAAAAGGGTCAGGTTTTTCGACTTCAGTGGCACACCCCCGTCGGAACCAAATCTGAGTTACCCCCCCCCCCCAGGGCCACTCAAATATATTGTTGTAAACATGCGTGTCCATGGGTTTTAAAAATACCCCCTAAGCAGGTTTCATTCTTCAATGGAAAAAAATTACCCCTTAACAAGGATTTTACATAGTTTCTTGTGAAAATTAACTCCTAAACAGGTAACGCGTTGAACTGTATTAATACAAAGCACCCCTTTTTGTTGAAAATCAGCGTTTTAGCACCCCAGAACACCCCAGAACACGCGTTACGCATTCCACATGAAAGAAGACCCCTTACAAGTTTTCTTGGACACGCATGTGTACACCAATATAAATGAGTGGCCCCCTTGGGCCAAACCCCCCCCCCCCATAAAAAACGGGTATATGAATTTCTTTGAAAAAACAACTAATAAGTTAATGCAATCTTATAATTTGAGGAAGTGTGATAGCCCTATGGCCATCATGCTTTTATCAATTACCAAATGTGTTTGATCACCTATAGTACACTGTATATCTCTGTGTCAGATGAAAATAATTACTAGATAATGAGGCAACTTAAAGGCAGGGCATCTCTTTTGCATGCCTAAAAATTAACATTGTGTAAATACACTGGCATTTAGAAGAAAATGCCTTTTGGGAACTTTTAGCAAAATATAGGAGCTAGAAACTCAGCTCTAGTGGAATTATAGTGACTGTTTAATGTTAGACTCTGATTTGAATTTTTTTTCTTGCGAAAAAAAGAATCCTACGATAGAATACACATGTACACTAAACCACTATTGTTTTTCTTTCGCATTTTTCAAATTCTAGGCAATCACTGACCCCCAGATTTCACAGACATGGCCTTCATCAATAGCCTAAGGGCATGGATTATCTTTTCCTGGTCTTCGGGGATGTTTGAAAATGAGATCCTCTGCCTTTACCCCATTGGCTACGGGATCTGGATGTGCCCTGTGTTGTTAACACAGTTAACAATTATAATTTCCACCATTATTACCCCTCCCCAAACAAATACATGGATATAATAAATGCATGAAGAAATAAATAAATAAATGGAAATTTTACAAGTGACTACAAAATTTGTATTGCAAATTTCATTATATTCAATAGAACAGATGTTTTCACATAAAAAAAATGTAAAAAAAAAGAAATAATTTTTAATTTCTATTATCTTGATATCTAATCAAAGATGTTTATTTCAATTATATGGATAAAATTTGTCGTTCAGAATTTTTGGTTTATATTCTAATTATGTTCTCCTTTCCTTCTTAAAGTGATAGGTTAACATTTTGGAGCTTCAGTTTTAAAAATTGTTAAACTTTGATATCTGAGCTACATGTATATACATGTAGTTGTGTTTGAATGGACAAATAAACACCCTAGAATACAAAAGTTTGGAAATTTATGCTGCCACTGGCAAGATATGAATGAATAAACAATTAATACTCGGGATGAGTAAAAAATAGCCTAAATCTACACACAGTATGTCTATGGGAGGAAATGGGCAGGTGAATCTGGTCAACCTACGATTTTGACTTTTTAAAGCACTAAATAATCATTTTGAAATACAATTTGTTCAGGGCTTCATTTTTAGACCTTACCAAAGATACTGGTAGCACGGGGAATAATGTAGCTCAGATATTTTTAACTGTGGCAAATGTTAGCCAGTGGCTTTAAATAACATTTATACTATTTTATACCAAAACTATTTTTTTTCTCATTTTATTAAACCCTGGAAGAGTGTGCTTTCTAATAGTTCTAAAAAATTTGAATCAATATATTTCTTATATAGTGTAATACTTTGTAAAAATGCTGACAAGCCCCCCCCCCCATGTCTTTGGTGGGGGTGGGGTATAGGTTCCTAATAGCTTTCCCTTCCCCATCACCTCACCACATCCTAATCCCATTAACGTCAAAACATAATGCCATTTTCTCCAATGAGATCATACCTTCCCCCGACTGGCCGGCCACAACCCACGCAAACCAAGATATATTTAATCATCGTCATCCTCAAAATCTATTTTTATACACCTTTCATTGTCTTGATATCAACAAAGTCAAGTTAACCATGGAGATAACGATCTCTGTATACGTCTGTATATTTCATATACCTGTACCTGTTTTGCTGAGAGTTAAACACTGTGGTTGCTGAGCTTCAAATCTGAAAAGTCTGCACAGCAACAAAATTGTTTAAAAACTAGCACTCAATTTGCAATTTGTACCCCATTTTTTTTCAACTAACAAATACAGCATTTTAAGACAGTTTTCTGTGCTTAATTTGTAAAGTTTTTGTTTTAAGTGCTACAGGTAACATACTTCTTTCAAATTTGATGTTTCTTGTGTTTTTTGTAACTCGAGAATAGAACGTGGAAGAATGACGAGTACAGTATGTCACATTCAAGAAACATACATCGGGACCAGGAATGGAGTCAAAGCCAACCATTCTGAATCACGCGAGGCCACTGGAAAAATATTTTTCTCATGGACTTTATACACACTAAGGTCGGCAAAATTTGGTCTTGAAGCTGGCCTCTAGTCCATCTCTGATCGGGATAAATCACCTTTTTATATACTTAAAAAATTATAAAGTAAAGGTATGAATAATTTCATTGTTATGCTTTTCAGGAATGTCTGATCAAAAACAAAATACTGCATACGCTGAATATTTTGCGGTAGTTTTATTTTCATGAATTTCGGGACTTACTGAATGCTAAAATTTTCACTTCCTGACATTTCTTCAGGTACAAAGTGAATGCTAGTACAGTAAAATCGTGAAAACATAGTCTCGCGAATTCCCTGTCCTGAAGCAAAATTGCGAAAATATATGGCGTATACAGTATACAATTGATGCACTGTTTGCAAGTGTGTTATGGCAGTGCCAGCGCACGAAGTTTAGTCAGTGCAAGTGATAACGCACGCGCCCGCAGGGCAAGTGCGTTATCGATCGCACTGACTAAACTGAGTGCGCTGGCACTGCCATAACACACGAACAAAACAGTGCATCAATTGTTTTATAAGACGGGTCTGCAATACAGCCTGAAAATATGCAACAAAAATTAGACTCTAATGTAGGCATTACGCTATAACGTTAGATCTAACGTTACATAGACCTGTATAAGGTGTTAGACCTGGTCCTAGTAATAGGATCAAGTAGTCTAACGTATGTATGTAAAACTAACGTTAGACTACGGTAGGTCTAAGTACGTCTTAACGTCTATGTTACGTTATACGAACCGTATTTTTACTCACCATTTCCATGCTTTTGCTGACAACACTAGGGAAACACAGTTACATTAATACTAGCCAACACTTCAAACGGGTAGTGGCGAAAGTGCCTTAACCCAAGTTTTACTAGTAGTCTAACCTACCTACGACGACATCGTATGCGTACAACAGACGAGCACGGACTTTTTCAATTTGGCTGCCGATCTATCGGCGCGGCGAATATCGTCAGGTATCGATCATGTGTTATCAATTGGGCATGCACGTCAGGAGAATTAAATGCACGCTCCACGCCTGTCAATTGACCAATCACATTGCGTCATTCTTGAACCCGTCTTATAATAAAGTAAGTGGTGTACAATTTGGCAAATCATTTTAGAATTCTGAGCATTGTCAAAAGGCTAAGTACAGATTTGTTAAGCAATAAATATACATTTCAACTAAAAATCACATGGGACAGGCATTGTTGTTCTATTTTCATATCCACAATTGTTAAGACAGTACAAGCATACTAAATTGAAGACAATTCAGCCAAGCATAAATTTAGAATCCAGTCCATAATGCACCGGCTTGCTGCTAGTGGAGGAAGTTTGTGGGATAAAGTAGAATTGGTAAGTACTTTTGGTTGACCTGGAAAGGTGCCAGACCCCTATTTAACCTCAACAAGATTACTGTTTAATAGTTGATTTCTGACTGTTCTGCTTGGTTTGTCTAATGAGCATAACCTAGAGCATCGGTTAAAGTTAACTCCATATTAAATTTATTTTGTATTTAACTTAGAACCAAGATGGTATACTAGATAAATGATATTAGGCTCAGATATCAGATAATAATTAGACAGACTAATGGGAAGATACTTTATATCATAAGTGAACAAGGTGCAAACATATCTGACCTTGATCAAAAGTATGTTAGGAATTTGAGGAATGCAATCAGTTACAGGTTCATTAACAAGCCAGTATCAGTATTAACCACTTTCAAATTCAAATTTGATGTTCATCAGCATTAAGCAAAATAAACATATTTATTACTTTTCTCATAAGATGAACTCAGGTTATACATCTGAGAGAAATGAAAACAGTCTGAATATCAGATGCTAGTTTTTTTCCACAACACCTGGAATCTGAACTTGTGTAATTACCAAAGGTAACAACATAATGGTCATAATCACACCAGTTTGTTGTGATATACATTTTCATTACTTTTCTCACAAAATGAACTCAGTGTGTCCATCTGAGAGAAATAAAAACAATTTGAACACCAGATGGTCTTTCCATCTACACCTGGAACTGTAGACTTGAGTAATTGCTGATGGTTACAAGGTACATGTAACAGTCATTATCAATCCAGTCTGTGATGTAAAACAGTTTGCTTGCATCTCTTGCTGAATTCAAGATAAAATTGATGATCCTGAAACTGAGATGGGAGTATTTTAACAATAACCATCAAGTCAAAAAGGGTCCCAAATGCTTTAAAATTTTTAAGCTTTTAAGCAATAACTTCTTCAAAATGTTAATGTTAATTGGTACCCAGCAGTGATTAGGGCTCAGGCCTGATGGATCAATTTTCTGAGCAACAAAATTGACACTTCATCTCACATATTCAGGGTAACTTCTTACTTTTGAATTGTGCCATTAGGTTAGTTACACACACACAACTTTGAACCTTTAGAATTGTTGAAACGTTTAAGTCATGGACAGTTGCATCTACTATACAATTCTACACAATTCTTGCTGACAAGGGGTTTACCTATAAGATCAAGCATAAATAATTGGCTGTATAATCAAGGTCAACTATTTAAAGAAAACTCTGATCTAACCTGGCCAGGTAAGGTAGTCAGGAAGACCTTACTACCACATCGCTTACTCAAATATTTGCCATCAATCAATTCAGACAGATAATAATAACACCAAGTACTAAACTACTATCACCACGATAACTCTCTTGGAGTAAATACGTCATTTTCTCCACGGGCAATCCCGATCGATTAGTAGATTCAATCCGTAATGGGAAGCGTACCACACAGAACCACGATCTACCCGCTTGCGTCAATTGTTGTCAAGTCTCGCGAAACCCATTTCCTGTCTTTCAGCCACTGCGTCGGTCACGATAAACGCGAGCTTCACGGAATGGACTGACTGTGTTAAATATGTATGCATGTGATGACGGTATCCCTTCAGTAATTCGGGTTTCCCCTTCAAAACCTTTCGCAGGTAAAGGTTACGAGTTAAAAATAGATTGGTTAACTTGATAAGCCAGAACTTGCTACCCCAGCTACTGAGAAAAACCGGGTCTTTCTCCATATAGGTAATTTATGTTCACACATTTCTTGCTAACTCAAAACAACACTTTTTTTTTACATTAAACTGGCAAAAAAAGGCCCCTGGAGGCTTTGCATGATAAAAAGAATAAATCAATACTGTCTTAGAGTAGTAACCACTAATGTTAGACTATTGAAATTTCACAGATGAAGATATCTTTTCTTTCTTTTATTCCTTTGTTTTTTTCTGGTTTACCTTTTTTTGAAGTCATAACCACTAGAGACAATGAAAAGTGTAAACTATATTCCAAAGTTTTACTGTATTCATATGTACCTTATTTACATATCTTTCCTATATTTCTTAAAATTTACATGTGATCATTTTGGGAGCCACCAGTTTAAGCCCAAGTGCCAGCTAACTTTCTATTCAGTATTAACTTATACACAGGAAATAAAATTATACTTTGGGGGGCTAATTTCAAGCCTGATTTAGTGATGCCAGTATGTAATGCATTGAACCCTATGAGGATAATTGAGGGCTATTTTTTAGGGCTATTTTGTTTATTTTGGGGGCTAAATCGCCCTCAGCCCCGGGGTAATTCCTACGCTGCTTATACCACAAGATAAGCACAAACCGCTTGTTACTCTGACATTTTACCAAAATGACAAAAATTACAATTGACTTTTGTTCAGTTCACCCCAATTCACCCCAGGTCACGTATCCATTCATCAAATTTTCTAAACAAAATTCAATAATAAGAGTTTACAAGCACACTGTAGTCTGACACGCTATTCCTAACACCAAATGCAAAATGTTTCCATGAAATCCAATAATCTAGTAATGTAATATACTCAGTGTTTGACACATTCTCTTCTCACCCACACAAGTAAACTTTTGATCAGTCAGATCAAAGTCAATATAAATTTTATCAGAGCAATGGGAAAGTAATTCTTCAACTTTCCCTACGTCAATGGACTTGAGCTAGAAAGCTCTTCCTTCTGTGATCTGTTCACCATCCGCTGACTGTGATGTATTTATAAATGAGAGACTGATGATGTTAGGAGCTAATTTTAGTACAGGTGTCTTAAAGGAATGGTGTTATGAGAGAATGAACAGGTGGAAATTGACGTCAGAAATATGTATGCGTGCACTGATAACAATGCTACTAGGTGACTGTTTGTCTATATCACCAGGGTATGAATGTAAAAAATGCTTTGACAATGATGACCACGGTTCTTCTTTGTGTTTCGTTTGGTAAACAAGTTGTTGCCTTGTATCATAACTTAAGTCAGGAATGATTCAAGAGTAGGATTGATTTCAAGATCACAAGCATACAGATTTATTCAGAGTAACTTAATTGCTATTCTTCAAAGGTCAATTTCAAATAATTTCAGCTCTCTGCTTCCTTTCCTGTCTTCATCTGATATTAAAGTACTAAAATTATTATGGTAATGTGACAAATACAAATAATACATGAAGGCAAAATACTTTTAATGTCATGTGGTAACTTCATTTCTAGGCCTTATGTTCCAAGTAATTGGAACAGCATACTAGTTGTGCACCAGCCA
>JZLH01S0040200.1:2187-16473 GCA_001188425.1 Eucidaris tribuloides
TCAAACGATGACTCATTCTAAAATAAACAATGTCAATATCACTCGTAGCACGAAAACCTGCTGTGTGGCTCTCCATGGGGCTTATTTTTATCGTCCCCGGATAAAATTAAGATACTCCTATGTTTATGCTTGATTCTCCTTAAGTAAACAAATTACAGACAATTCCTCCCAGGTGGGAGATCCACCTTTGCTAGTGTATAGTTGGTATACATTTCAACTCATTTGGTTCTTGAGGCATTTTCAAGTGTTCCCAATCATGTCACTAACCTTTAAACACTAAAGAATAAACGCATAATGAGAAAATATTAATATTGATACTAAATGCCAAGCATATCCGCTTGTTTTACTTCTAAAGGTGCACAGCATCTTAGTATCATTTCTAGAACAAGATCCCCCAAAACACACACACACACACACACACACACACACACACACACACACACACACACACACACACACACACACACACACACACACACACACACACACACAACAACACGCACAAAGAGGGAAAGAAACAGAGCTCAGACAGTATAGCGTGTAAGGAAAGACAAGGGTATTACAGAGTCAGACAGACAGAAAGAGAAAACATAAAAAACTGAAAGCTGATATCATGGAAAGAGAAACAGTAGATGAATTTTTAGATTATTAACTTTTAACTGAAGGGATACATTTATGGAATGTAAAAAGGGCCTGTATCGTTGGGAAACAGACGATTATTACCAGGATGCAAGGAAATATATTGTGAGCTTGTAAAACGATTATTATCCCGTATAACGTAATTTGTAAAAGTGCACAAGTATATTTTCTTGGATGGGGGTGGGTGTTGTCATCGTACAAATTCATAACAATAAAACGTGAGAATGCTAAAGTTGATTGTAAATAATATGGCGAGACATTCAGGTCTAAATATTTCAGAGATGTTAATAAATATGAAGACAGATACAAGAGTTTTTTTTACTGGTCACCTTTACAATATTGAAACATTTTTTTTTTGCTTCATATCAATATTCATTACAATTATGTCAGTGCGCAGTGCAGTAACGATACCTGAGTGATATTTGTACGTTAAAAACGCACTATTATAATGGTGCGTCTCATCAGTAAAAGAACAAAATAATTAAAAGGAGACACAATTTTGATAAAGTACGTATCTAAGTCATATTTTGCCCGAATGAAAGACCTAGATGTACTAACACCAAAATCGTATTATCAGTAAATTGTACCCGGGAGGCGTCGTTGAAAGTGGAGCTACATGGGGCTACTTTAGCCTTCAGTGATACCCCAAATTCATTAATCCTGTCAAAAGTCATAAAGCCAAGAAGCATTTTGCGGGTGTATATAGTACTCAGTTTACTAGATAGCAATATATGAAAACACATGTTGGCATCAACACTTTAAAACATTATTTTAGCGCGCGTTCAGCTTCTGCGTATATACATGATATCAGTGTACGGATTTGCTGGGGGCTTTTCAATTTTTCACGAGGATCTAGTTCATTAGGTTGAAAATTATATCACCCAAGGCTATAGCTCGCATTACATTCAATGTTAATTCACTCAAAATGTGTCAAATTGTCATTGACGTTTCCCATCTATCAGATTATTATGTTCAACATTCCGTGTACCATATTTTCTTTTGTTTACTAACCTTGCTAACTTTTCATGTTGTAACTTCATTACTGCCACCAACCTTAACTGTTACTCTACTACTGTTGCTCCCCCTACCGCTACTACTTCTTCTACCAGAACTACTGCTTTTTCCCTTTTTTCTTTTGCTTACTAAACTTGCTAACTTTTCATGTTGCAACTTCATTACTGCCACCAACTTAACTGTTACTCTACTACTGTTGCCCCCACCACTACTACTACTTCTACCAGTACTACTGCTATTTCCTCTTCTTTACTACTACTACTACTTCTACTACTATACTACTACTACTACTACTACATGTACTTCTACTACTATTACTACTACTACTACACTACTACTACTACTACTACTACTACTACTACATGTACTTCTACTACTACTACTTCTACTACTTCTTCTACTACTACTACTACTACTACTACTACTACTACTACTACTACTACAACTACTGTAACTACTACTATACTACCACCACTACTACTACTACATGTATTTTACTACTACTACTACTACTACTACTACTACTACTTCAACTACTACTACAACTACACGTATACACGTACTTCTACTACTACTTCTACTACTACTACTACTACTACTACTACGTTTCATAATACATTCGATAACGTATTTATCTTCAGTAGATGTGAAAAAACAGTGACAATACTACTACTACTGCTACAGCTCTTGTTACAAAGCTGCTGCTGCTGCTACCACTGTCATTACAGCTACCACTACCACTACCATTACCACTGCCACTATCATTACAGCTACCACTACCACTAACATTACCACTGCCACTATCATTACAGCTACCACTACCACTACCATTACCACTGCCACTACCGCTACCGCTACCACCACCACTACCATTATTACCACTTTTATTACTTCTATCAGTACTTCTATTACTACTACCACCACCACTATTAAAACTACTACTGTTACTGCACTATGACTACTATTTCTACTACTACTACTACTACTACTACTACTACTACTACTACAACTACACGTATACATGTACTTCTACTACTACTACTACTATTATTACTACTACTACTACTACTACTACTATACATTTACTTCTACTATTACTACTACTACTACTCTAATACTACTACTACTACATCAACTACTACTGCACACACACACACACACAAACACACACATACACCCACACATACACAGGCAGAATTCGTTAAGAAATCGCTTAAAGAATATAATAATGCACTTCATTGACTTCTCTGAAATGGAAAAGAACCTCAAAATTATTAAGAACAATATCTCTTGGAACTTCTTACTCCCTGTGTCCGGAGAGGATATTTCTCCAGAACTACGTGTTCCTGTAAAATTTGGTCACATCATAGTTCATAAACTGCCAAGAAGCAATATTGGTCTAAGCAGACTGTCGGCTGAGGCTGCAAAATATAAATACATTGTCTTTACGTAAACAGCCTCTCAGTTTGCTTCAGCGATGACACACGTTAATGGACAGTTGGAAATAAAAGTAATTAAACAATAAACAAAACGTCGTGTTTAAATAAAACACCGTCTCAAGATATCACTATTTACGTATGGTGTGAAATTCTAATGTGCACCGAGTCCGACCTAGATTCCTCGTTGCGATGAAGCACACCATAGCGTTTTGGATGGGTTTTCAAAATACTCCAGGAACGATCCCTTTAGAAAATAAATATTGGTTAAGAAAAACGAAAACAGTGTTTTTTTTCGGACTTAATATTTTTTTAGGGTGGGGCTTGTCACTCCTGCTTTCAATATGGACACCTCCCTGTTTGAAAAAAAAAACAAGTTGGGTACGCCTGATGCACACTGCATATACCTTTAGATCTTATGGTGAACATACCTAACGGGCTTCGTCTTAACCTGCAAAGAGTTGAGTCCAGAATGATATTGGGAACTATGGTTCGAAGGTACACTGGTCTGCCGAAAAATAGGTCGAAAGCGTGGTTTCTTGATCCACACAAGGAATCAATCATGAGGGATAAACGGTAGAAGGTCATTTGCAAAGGCTTTAAGGTGAGCGAGGCACCAATCATTCTTACAAAAAGTATCGAGTATTAAAATGAGGTCTTGAAAAACCTCTATTCGTTCTCCAAAAACATTTTAAGGTTATTAAACACAACTTACTTTTGTAGAACCACTTTTTAAATGGATGCTACTGGCAACACAGGAATAAGTTTTACTTTTTGTTTTAGTGTTTGTTTGTTTGCTTTTCAATGGGCATCGAACATCACAGTCGGACTATCGACTCGACGGTCTAAGTGTTACTTCGAACAATTCACCGAACAATTGAAAGTTCGATTGGGACTAGCAACGCCGTGCCATTGTGACTTATATCAATTCCTTCAAATTCTGATTACTGCATTATCGACGGTGTGTTATCAGTCAAAGACACAAATATTCAATTTGGAGCAATTTATCGTTATTCAGATGTATTTGTTTCAGTTCAATTCCAAAGAATCTTGTCTGAAGACTTCAAAATGGCATTACATGTCATGCATGTTTGACTCAGTCGATTGGCTATAATAGGCCTACGTAGTTTGCCGGCAGTGACTAACAATCCATGGAAATATACGTTTGTAAAGTAAATTAACACGATATCTTTTTGTCCCTATTTCATGAATTGACAGTATTTGACCATAATCCAAACTGGCGCAACATAGACATAGTCGTTTGAGGCAAAATCAAGAAGTGTTCGTGAACACATTTACCAAGGCTTCGCAATCTGCTAAATCAATTAAGAATGTTAGCATCATTTCAGATGCATCTCGTCTGGTTGACGACAAGACAATAATAACATGATTGCTTGTTATAATTATCCTCTTAGGGATAAAAATTAATACATGAAAAAAAGATGAAGAGCCCTCATGGTAGCAATGGCGTGTGGTATCGTGTGGTTATATCTTCACGTACGGAGACGCATTACGAATGACATAAGCCTGCAAAATTTACAGGTAAAATCTAAAAGGGACATGATACACATACCTACTTATATAAAGTTTGACATTTTGGCCACAAATGCCTGATGTATGTATGTGTTACGTATGTATGTATGTATGTATGTATGTATGTATATATGTATGTATGTTTGTATGTGTGTTTATGTGTGTTTTAGCCCCGAGTCTTCGCTTTTAAATTGAAAAAAAAAATCCCGTGAAATATTCGTAGATGTACTGTAATATAAGAACGTACAGTGTATGTACGTATGTATCTATATACGTCAGTGTTTATATCATGTTTCGTGCGCGCGTGTATAGCTGATACGGCCTACTTTTATACGTCGAAATTTTACGGATTTTTTTTTTATTTTCTATTTTTTATATTTTGGCGATTGCTGCAATGCATGGAATAAAATATGAATTTTTAGTGACACTAAATCACGCCAAATGACAGTTCTACACTTCGGGTGCATAAGCATGGGGTTATTTATAACTCGGTATTTTCTCATGAAAATTAATGCGGATGTAGCCTCGCAGCGATTATGTAAGTTGTGCATAATATTCCACGACACATAAATCATTATACTCGGTTGTCTATGAAAAATGAATAAAATCCAAACTGCAGTAAAAAATAAAAAATAAAAAATAAATTCTCGAAAAAAGGTATAGCATCGTCTGTTCACTGCAGTAATTGAAGGTACTAAAGCCCCACTTTTGTCATTTCAATTTTCCTTTGCTACGTGACAGGTGAATCATATATTCATTTCAGTGAACTTTTATATCTATATATCATATCTCGACAGCTTTATGGTCTTCTAGTTAACAGAAATTCCTTTCAGCAGTCTTTCACGTTGCTGTTATCAACAGCAATTACTCTACTTACAGGAATATTTCAGGCTATAAAACCACTTGACCAAAAGAACCCACAAGAAATGGAAGATAACTTCATGTATTATGTGATGTCATTTTAGGCGGATTTTAAGAAGAACATAATTATACAGCAAGAGTCCCATATGGTATATACACTTAACTTCATTATAACAACATACAGGAAATAAGTTCAGATTTTCAATGTGGATTAACATCAGTTTACTGCTTCACTGTGCACGATCGTTGAGCAGACTCTGCTCTTTCTGATGAGGTATAACTCAGATAACCTTGGAACCTTATTAACCCTTTGGATGCTATAATGTAAAATATAGTCGAAAATCTCGGGGGGTCCCCCAATAAATAAAAATTGATAAATAAAAAAACCGAAAGACATTCAGAATCTGTTATTGGTGTGATATGACCTTTGGGCATAAAACTTTCAATTAAAAAAAATCCCCCTTGGGCTTTAAAGCCCAGGTATAGTTTGGTAGATCATACAATTTGGTCATCATACAGTATATTCTATTGTCACCCCAAACATCAGAAAACTACATTAAATATACAAAAAAATGTTTATTGAGACCAATTGTGACTTTTTAATTATCAAAGGGCAGACTTCACTATGTACATTATCTATGGCAAAAACATTTTTTTTTCACTTTTCATAGATTTCTGAAAAATGGAAGCGTTTCAGAATCAATGTTTTTGGGAAAATTAATAGATGATATAAGATCCAAAAACACAACAACAAAAATCATTATTTCACCATTTACCAAATTTATATTTGGGCTTTAAAAATTCAGAATACTAAATAGTATATTTTTAAAGCGTGCACGTACAGATGTTTGTGTTCTGAAACCAAATGAATAATAATATTTCAATACATTTCAGTGTTTTTACTGTATAATTATAAACACTGCACATATTTTGTTGTTTACATATTATCAGCTATTTTGGGGATCGATGATTTTGTTTACCAGCTTAACTCACACACGTGTGTCATTGTTTTCACTTTATATTTCACGCTTTTTGCATTAACTCCCTAATCTGTGGTACGAAAGCATAATTTCAGAAATAGATGAAGCGATATAGACCGATTAATGAGACAAAAACGGTGAGTCGCTTATGATATCTTGAAGAAACTGCCGCGAGGAAGCATGAGATTACAATAATATAGTAATGGCACATCAATCAAATGAATAAGACGCCATCTTTCACATTTGGCGTATCAATTTTAATGTATCCTTAAATTGGATAAAAGGCTAAATGCAGCACATCAGTGACAACGTTGCTTCAATAATACAGCTGCCGCCATCAGATCGTGTTTCAACTGTCTAGAACCATTACAAGTCCTGATGCTTGTTGTAACAGAAGATCTCCAAAACAATGAACTGGTATCTTCTGAGACAAATGTTTGCCGTGTTTCTGGAAAAGGTTCAACCACATTTGATTTCTTTGATCCATGTTTGAAAATGCTTATCTATGTTTTTGTAATATTATTGCTATTGAATCTAAATCATCATTCATGTATTCATGTTCCTTCATGAGTTCGACACAATATAACACATAAATATATTGTAAGTGTCAACTGAGTCATAATTCATTATAATATATTATTTTGGTTTACATTTCGTTGCAAAAGATGCATTTATATACCGTATATCTTGCAGTTACATGTATTTTCTTTGAACACACTGTTTCCGGGAAGTTACCTTACATTTTACATCAATAACTTTACAACAAAACTGCAAAAAAAATAATAAACAAGGACCAAAGATATTTAGAAAGAAATGCAAAAAAAAAAAAAAAAATAGTCCGCAAAAACATTTTATAGATTTTTAGACTGATTGGTGTGTTTGCTGCTTACTGATTTTCTCCCCAAATATAGTTTTCCGCCTTTCACCTAGTCCAAATTCAGCTACCATAACTCTTATATGTTTGCACAATCTTTGCCGATAACGATTAAAAAATTGATTACAAAAAACGATTACGACTTAATCGTTCGCAATTTCAAATCATTTTTTGTTTGACCTTGTGTTTCTCACATATCTTCCTGACGTAAGGAAAAAAAATCACTTTTCATCGAACACCACGCAAAGCATCCAACACCATCTGCAGATGTAATTCTCACTTTGCCTCCTCCACCTTATACCTCGTTCGTCTCCCAACCCCCATCCATAATTTTCCTAATTCATAATCCGACTCGCTCAACCTGAGACTTTTATTATCCTCGCTCCTCGTCATCACACCTCTACATCGGGAGGAAAATGGCCCACGGGTTTTTAGATCTACATTAACGAAGATGATCGCAATCGCTTCCCCTCGCTCATGGGACCAGTGGATGCGGCTCGGCGGAGATAAACTCTCAGATTGATTGCTTGTTTACACTGTTAAGTTGGAAGGTGATGTTGCCTAATCTGAACAAATGTTTTATCTCTCATATCTGGTTGTTTTGGTTGTTTCTTTTATCGCTATACGGCAAGTGATTGTCAGACAGTAAAAGCTGCGTGGGTTATACATCACCACACTGCGATATTTACCAAAGTATGATTTCGAATTATTTCGACTTTCGAATGAAGGAGGAAAGTTTGAAAGTCTTTTCATTTCTATCCAGACATACGAGAAGATTTACCATTTGACATTAATACGCCTACAAAACGAATGCACAAACACAAAATTTATTTTACTTGTTCATTCGCTCAAAAGCAAACGGATTAGATTTCTTACAGTTCGGAACACGTAGAATACCAACTTTCCACGGTTTATCTCATCTGGTAGGGAAAATACGTGTTTTTATTGTTAAAGTGATAGGCTAACATTGTGGAGCTTCAATTTAAAAAATTGTCAAATTTTGATATCTAAACTACATATAGTGTTCATATAGACAAATAAATACCCTAGAATTAAAAAAAAATGGAAAGTTACACTGCCAATGGCAGGTTATGCATGAATAAACAATTAAAACTCGGGGCGAGTTTAAATAGCCTAGGTGTACACACAGTAAGTCTATGGGAGAAAATGGGCAGGTGAATCCGATCAACTTCCGATTTTCACTTTTTTAAAGCACTAAATCATCATTTTGAAATACAATTTTTTCAGGGTGTCATTTTTGGACCTTATCAAAGACAATGGTATTATGGGGAATCAAGTGGCTTAGATTTTTTTTTAACTGTGGTAAATGTTAGCCAGTACCTTTAAAGTAATGTCTGAGTTGCCGAGTAGAAACGTAGATTTTTTAAAAAAATGGTTTTTGGAAGATACATAACTGAAAACAACCCACTCCACGTTTTTATCAAGTTGCTCCGATGATCATCGGTGGTATTTTATTCACGTTTTTATAACAAGTTACTATTTTTCTCAATTTAAAAATATGAAGCTTCCTCTGACTCCTATAAGCTAAGTTCATGTCTATCTCATTTCTACTATATCTGATGTAATAATTTTGACCAATATCGTTCTTTCCCATTCGAAGGGAGACCAGTTTACCCCCCCCCCTCCCGTGGTTAGACAGTCTGATCTAAATAAACATAACTCTAATCCATTCACCACAATTTCTGTTCTGTAACTCAATCTATCCAATCCAATTTACCCTTTCCTCCCCAGTTTATTTTTCCCTCGATCTTCTCTGCAGAACCTCTTACGAGAACGAAAGTGAACGTGTCTGGTCATGGCGCTTTAACGATTTGTTTGTTTGTTATCGTGGTCTATTTTTACCCCGTGCTTCCCACACAGAAGTCTGGAGAAACCTTCTATTTTTCGCTAACAATCCAGCAGTCTTTGTATGCAGTGTGGCAATCTCCTAAATTGCTTTTCATCAACAAAAGGATTCTGTCGAAGATTCCCAAATCACTTGACGACATAGTTTCTTCAATAGATGTGTTACTTCTTGTGACTTCCACGATTTCCTTAACGTTCAAGACGTATTTTGAATCCAGCAGATCCAGCAGCCAAGTATTCAATGAACTCTGGTTGTATGTTACTCATTCTATCTCCTGAAAATATGTGTATAGTGCACGTACCTTAAAGGGAAAAAGCAAGGTTGGAACATGCCAAACAGACCCAAAACAAGATATGCAATGTACCAACCTGTACACCGAATAGAGTTTATCCAGGCTCGAAAGAATTCACTTGAATTTTCGAGCCGTAGAGGGAAGAGCATGGTTACACCGGCATTCAGATTATCTGGCCATGATATATTGATCCCATTGAATCTATATTTTGCCTGCGCACAGCGTCTCTGGTAGATATTGATATACAAGATGTTCTTTGAAACGAACTTTCCACCAGTGTCCATGATTCAACACATAACTGGAAACTGCTTCAAATCTGCACTTATACCTTTAGAGTTTGCCCTATGGAATGTGTTTTATTGCAATATATTGAAGGGTTTATCTTCGGATGCAGACTCGCTCAAAATAATCAAGGTTCTAAGGTTCTGCGATTATATAAATTCTTTCTCGTGCTCGTCAGAGAAGTAATATGAGAAATGGTAATCAAAGATAATTATTGTTTGTGTGTATAACTTTATATTAATTCAATTTCATGTCATAGTTTCATTCATGTCTGCATTGCGCTAAAATGATCTGAGCGTGCTACTCTTACCTCTCTCAGACTAAAATCGTAAAGACAATTCCTTTTTGCCTCGATTTATAGCGTGGTCCCGGCGTGTGGTCAAGAAAAACCGGAACACTAAATTTATCATTTTCCAAGAAAACTTCGATTTTTCAGTTCATCTGATAGCGAGTTCTTTTCTGAGCAATACAACACTTAGATCGTCAATTTTCGTTCAGTAGTTTTCATTTTAGAGCCAATTTTGCAAAGCACATGCATTTCAGATTTAGCGGTGAAGCACTAACGAGGATTCCCATTGATGGCGTCCTATAGAATTTATACATACATGTAAACTGGCGCGCGCATACCAAATTTACATTGGTTCAAAAAAAAAGACACTAAAATGGAAAATTTGACAGTCAATTAGAGGGACATTTTTGGCGGACCCGCTGTATCTTGCCTGTTGGTCTGAAAGAGTTTATGTAGTGATACTCATTCGTTTTTAGTAACTTTAGCCGATCCTTTCCCGCCGATTTTTTTCCCTTGTAACAAATGCAACAAGAGGAGTCATATGCTGGGTATCATGGAAATGAGTGCACCATATATAGGGAAAATCATTTCTAATTCTGTTTTCAGAATGCAAGACTGCTTTTCAGTGTATGACGATGCGTATCTGTTGAAGAAATATAGGTACAGATAATCTGGTTACAGCTGTGAATTCACTCTAATGTTTAGATCTTGTTACTTTGTTAGTTTTATCCCACTTTCTGCGTGTTAAGTATCCCCGCAGGAAATAGACGACTTGTGTCTTGAAGGATCTCGAAAGAACTATATGCTCTTTATTTTGTAAGTTTATGAGATTACCCACCCTCAGAAAGGATGTTTTTCCTGAAAGATTGTGTTAACATATAATTGTGAGTTACAGCTGTGTCGATTAACTTAAGACCGAGTCTTTCATAACTTCTAACAATACCTCGTACCCTTTTTATATTGGCCACTTAATAAAATCACGGTTTTTTAGCATAACAGAAATATCTAGTCCTGAAAATTATTTTGTTACCTAAACCAATATGATAAAGATATGTACTGGACTACTGGCATTGTTTTATAACAATAGACTCTTGCATGGGAAACTGTTTTCAAATCGCCTTCGAAACACCCCTCACCCCCCCCCCTTTTTCCCTGGTGAAAGGATATCAGCATATTGAGAAAAATAGTCATATATTTGCCATAGCTTACTTGAGGCTAGTTTATAATTCTGGTTATCATTCTTGATTGATTTTGATTGTCTTCACTGGTATTCTTTTTCGGAAGTTTGACCAAATGAAACACTGAAGAGGCCAAAGGCATATGCGTACTAAAATGTGGGCTAATAATTGTATAATGAATGGGCCAACTTTCACGTCAGGTGTAACCAATTATTTTTGCATTAAATGCGTACGGAGAGTGTAACAATTAGCAAAATCAATATAAAAAACATAGGATTTTGCACTTGCCTGGTATGTATTATGTAGTTCAGTTAACATATAGAACCAAATGTTATCAAATGTATTGAGCAAATCTGTCGAGTCTCTTGTAATGGTTTCGTCGGGTGGAATTCAGTCGCAGTGCTAGTATCCTTGGATATTCATATCACGTAGCCTTTAATTAGGAGAGATATAATTCAACACCGTTGAACACACTACGGGTCCTTCCCTTGGATTGTAAGGCTGCTGCTTTGAAAGATAAATAGTCCAAAATTGTTCCAAGTCAGCCATCGGATTGTCATGTACATAAACAAGATGGTCTTTTTAACGTTTGTCTGTATAGCAAGAGAGTCTCAATGAGTCAATCAAATGATTTTATGGATTGATTTCAGGGTTGACAGTGGTGTAATTCAGATTTTTTTTTTGGGGGGGGGAGGGGGTAGGTTGTGATCATATTAACATGTGCCTGATCAATGCTTTTTCATGTTTGTCGTTGTGAAAATGTAGACCCTCGAATAAATTGTCTTTGGAAAAAAAATGTGGGCCTTTTGAAGTTTTTTGGGGGAGAGGTTGTACAACCCTCCTACCCCCCCCCCCCTCCTTGCATACACCAATGATTGGTATGCACACTGATCATCAATAATCCAGATAGTCGTGCTTAAGGACGATATCATCAAAGCTAATTAATTCAATCATAAGTCTACTTACCTTACACTTAAACTTAGTTTTGCATGACCATATACCGTAAATGAGTCTTAATACGCACTTGATACATTCCACACCACACACCACAAAATAACGATTCAGCAAAGAATGCGGTTTCTTTATTTTTACACGATGTGTGTTTGTAACTTCGTA
This sequence comes from Eucidaris tribuloides, assembly GCA_001188425.1. Taxonomy (NCBI): domain Eukaryota; kingdom Metazoa; phylum Echinodermata; class Echinoidea; order Cidaroida; family Cidaridae; genus Eucidaris; species Eucidaris tribuloides. The sequence continues at coordinate 14,549 of JZLH01S0040200.1, forward strand.
ATGTTTCTGTTCAGCCATAAACGGTGTTTCGCCACAAGTTTCTAAAAGCATGATTGAAATCCTATCTTCGTCTAGCTAAAACTCGGTGAAAGAATTGGAAAATGTTAATACATTATAAATTATTCCAATCGATCGACTCTGAGTACATGTACTAATTCGAGTTCTACTTCAAGACTTTCCGGCATACAGTCATTCACAAAATAGTGTGAATGCTACACATACATGTACTATATAATTCAATGAACACTAACTGTCTTCGCGGGCATAACATGTTGTTTTTATCGTGTTATTTGTGTGCCCTTTGATTTTTACCTGTTCATGTTCGTATAGCTTAAGAGAACGAAAACAGTTGCAGGTGTTTTCTTTCATACGGTTAATTCAGGGCGTTCTGGGGATTTTGTCAGGATTTGTCTAATAAATTACGCAGGTGGTACAATAATGTACGGCAAACCACTGATGTACGTATATGCAGATACATGTAGGCCTATATCATTATCAGATAAGAATTTTGGAATACATTATACTCGTAACTACAATTAAAAACTTAAATTATGTTCCATCCTTCATCATCATCATCAGCATCATCATCATCATCATCACCACCACCATCACATTTCATCATCATCATCATCATCATCGTTATTACCATCATCATCGTTGAAGCCATCATTATCATCATCATTATCATCATCGTTATAACCATCATCATCATCAGCAGCAGCAGCAGCACCACCACCATCATCAAGTGCCGTCTCCACTGAGAAGGCTGGATCTCTTTCTGCCTTGTGCCGATCAGATCACTTCACTACAACATGTTGTTTCACTCCTTTCTATGATTGCATATTTTTGTGTCGGGGTTATATATTATTTTCCTCGAGTCATATTACTGACTTCCTCATTCCTTATTTTCCATATGCCTATCCCTGGGATCTCCATCCATTATAGAGGAAGTCTAAGTGACATTGGTAGTCTTGTCTTTCTCTCCGTTTATCATGGCAGAGAGCGGAGGACCCGCACCCAAAGAACGATGTGTATGTGATGTAAAAGATATATATATATAGATATTAATATAAAGAGAAAGACAGAGAGGTAGATATATACAGCGTGTCCCAGAAAAAATGTCCCTCTCATTGAACACAGAATAATTACCAAAATCAAGTTTTATACTCAATTAAGTTTACATAATTAGAAAGCCCACCTAATTGTGTAGCTCCTGTGAGAATTTCAAAGGTCTCGCTTCATTGGTTTTGAATACAGAGGCTCTTATGTAACAGCGGTGCTTTCCGGCCCATTCCAAGTTTGCTAAAAAGAAATGCACACTACGTGCATTATTCCATGCTTCACTTTTATATCAATGACTGTATTATTATTGTTATTAAGTAACTAAAGTCAAGTTCATTCACTTTCTAAAATGAAAACTAGTCAAAATTAAGTTCCACTGGTCATTGTTTTCACGGGGTGTGTTTCATTAATAGTTTGCCCTTCAATATCCAGCTTGTAAACCTTTACTGTTCTCCTGCACATTCTTCCACCCGATTTCCATTCAGGTTGATGCATTGATGTACTACTGCAAAACTTGGAATGGACTGAAAAGCACTGCTGTTACCTAATGGACCGTGTATTCAAAACCAATGAAGCGAGACCAATAAAGTTTTCACAGAAGTTAGAAAATAAAATGGGCTTTCTACATCTGAACACTAAATTCAGAATTATACTCGACTTTTGAAATAAATTGAGCAGTCTATCAGAGGGACAATTTTGGGGGGACACGCTGTAGATAAAGATATGGATGTGTGAGTGTGTGTGTGTGTGTGTGTGTGTGTGTGTGTGTGTGTGTGTGTGTGTGTGTGTGTGTGTGTGTGTGTGTGTGTGTGTGTGTGTGTGTGTGTGTGTGTGTGTGTGTGTGTGTGTGTGTCGTGTCGTGT
>JZLH01S0040204.1:0-13643 GCA_001188425.1 Eucidaris tribuloides
ACCTTGTGATCGCAGTGATGTACGTATCGAAAATAGTTTTCAAACCGGTTTGAACCTGGCTACGATCAAATTGACGTAAAGAGGTGGCAAGCAAAATCGCACAGTGATGCGTGCGGGCATCGTGACCATCACCGTAGATGATGGTGCCACCTACGCACTGTTCCAAATAGCGAATTCTGCATAGATACGACGAAGTGGTAAACTGATCGCGGTAAGAACGCACCGTCAATGGTAGCTCATCGTACGATTAGTATGATCGCTGACTTGCGAATACCTGTGAATGTGATTAATGCATTTTTCGCGGTGAATATTGTGTTGTTGCTGTTTAAATAACGTGAATGTCATTCTCGGGATCAAAGTCGGAAAGTGAACTTCAACATCATCAAAACGTGCATCTTCGAGGCCAGTGGCGTAATGAAGGCAAAATCATTGGGGGGCGTCAGAATGCGAAACGTATGTGTATTGTGTCTGCATGTATGTAATGTATGTTTTATGAATGTATGTGTGTGTGTGTATGTGTGTGTTTTGTGTGCAGTATGTTATGTTGCGTGTTTTACTTCTAAATGCCATACCTTTTCTTAATGGTGTAGGCAGCAGTTTCTATGGTGTCATAAGTTATAATCGAAATATACAGTCAGTACTGAGTATGAGAATTGGCTTCCTTTTCAAATTTTGATGGCCAATTAATTGGCAATAAATAGATAAAAGGGTGATTTCATTGATTGATTGTAATGATACTAAATGATCAAACACTGGAACGAAGTAATGTTGAAGTAGACCGGCGAGTCGAAACTAAAAGGACAAAGCCTATAAATATATTGTGTATGTGCATAACAATTATCTATGTTTTTTTTTTTAAATTTTATTTTGTTTTGTGTTGCATACCTACAGCTTCAAATTATCGTATAAAATAATCCGTGAGCCGAGCGCAGGCCGAGCGAGCGGCTCTAGGAAAAATTCTGAATCATATTGTCGGAGAAAAAGACGCTTAAATGCAAACTCTTGAGTCTACGTTGGTACAAAAAAACAAACAGCTAACCTGCAATGGTATTTCGAAAATCTGATATTTCTGTCTGAGGATTGATCCTATATAGTATTGGCGAAGCATAACGGTAATACCCACTGTCCTGAAGTTTATATGCATTTTGCCACAAATAAAGCAATTTTGATTTTGAAACATCTGATACCGCCATCAATGATGAGTGTACTTCAGCAGAGAGAGATAGGGGTGGGACTGTGCGATAAAAGTCAGACTTTTCATAAACGACTGTTGGCAGATCTCTGATATTCGCCTCATTACATTCAGTCTCACAATCAAAAGTGGGTCAATTTGATGTGGGCACATACTGTCATGGAAGTGTTTAAGAAATAAAACAAATATTTAATGATACAGCTGGTTAAGTAAATAAACTCGAACCTTATAAATTCCATGATCTCTCGTATAACGGGGTGAATGTGCAAGAAGATGAAATAGATTTGCTGACAAAGAAACAGATAACGAAAAGAAGCTTTAGAAATGATACCAAGAACATTTAGTGTAGCAACATAAAGCATACCCCCTAATGATCTGTTTGTACTCAGTATTAGCTGCATTTCATGACAGTCACAGTTGAAAATTACTGATATAAAATATCAGATTCAGTGGCGAAAATTGTGATTGATAATATACATATGATTGCCAAATGTGTGTTATTTAATGAAGGCGAGAAACAGGCTTAGCATTATAAGTTCTCTGTATCATGTTTACATGCTATCTAGATGAGTCACGCAAGACTAAGTGTATAAATGGTTGTTTCTCGTGTTAACTGGTAAAAAAAACAAAAAGTAACGGTCGATGGAAAATATATGATAAAATGCAAAAAAAAAAAAACGAAATCTACTCAATTCATTTATAGATTTTTTTAGATTAATATAAAGCCTCTCTGACCTATGATTCAAAATTCATTTGGGGTCATGCACCCCCGCCCCCCATGCTGTACTCCAGTGTGCTTTGACGGAGGCTTCTTTCTATTTCCTCCGCTACATGCTTCGCGTCCTCTCCTGAGGCTTTCTGGAGGCCATGTCTGAATTATAACTGTACATGTAATGTACGAGTACAATGTGGTCTCTAATGAACATTAGTGGTGCATGTCATAAGGGAACATGAATTCATAGCAACGTGAAGAATGAAACCGTAAAAAATAAATATTTTCCTTTGTTGAGGATTGTTAAAAAGAATTCATCACACCTTCGTTTTCACAAAACGGCATTAATTGATTTTGCATAGTCTGAAATGCCCCGCAGCTTGTTTGAACGCAGTGAACGCACGACGTTCGTACAATGACAGAAGTTAAATCGTAGGATTAGCCTACCATTCAATGCGCAAGTGAAATCGTAGACGAATATCTGCCACTAGTTCGCAGTATCTAAGATGCGCAGCAGCCGTCTTGTGGTACGCATATAGCCGTAAGTAAATCGCACATAAGGCCACCAGCTTGGCCGCAGGTGATTCGCACGACTGTCTGCGACTTGGTCTCAGTGATCGTGCAACCTAGTGTTGCGATAGCGATTGTATTCGTGCGATACCTACGACTAAGTGGCAAACAGGTCGTAACCAAGGTGACCGATTACAGCACAAATCGTGCGAGTTACTTGCGACCTGGCTGCGGAGGCCCTTGTCGTACGATTCATTTGATCGCAGGTAGTCGTAACTGCTAGTGTGACCAAGGCCTTAACAAAGTCAAGCTCTCTTGCATTATGTGTGGAGCTAGGTGGGGATTGGGATATGTAAATTAAAGATTTTACTGACTTAAAACAAGAAAGACTACCGTATTGGGGTGAAGGGGTCGTGGGTAGCTAGTGGTGGGATGGTGCGAGTGGTGGTGTTTATGTGGAATGTAGGGGTGGTGTGCGTGGGTATGGGTTGGTGGGGTGGAGGGGATCAGGGTGGTGGGTTTCAGTAACTCTAACACCACCTCTACCCACCACCACCACCTCCCCCACCACCCCACACCCACACCACCACACACACCACCACGGCCACACCCCCGCCACCCCACCTCCACATCCCACCACCCCACACCTCCATAACCCCCGTACTCCATAACCCCCGTACACCACCACCCCCGTACCCCACCGCCCCCGTAGTACCCCACCACTCCCGTACCCCACCGCCCCCATACCCCACCACTCCCGTACCCCACCACCTGACTACTCCTTCACCCCGATACGGAGGTCTTTGATTTTAGTCACTAAATCCCCACCTAACTCCACACATAATCCAAGAGAGCTTGTATCTTTTGTTACAATGCACTCACAATGGATAATCAATTCCTGCGCAACCTAATTTTCATGTCCTTTACAAAAGTGGGTAGTGCTCACTCAAGCATGAACCAATTTCAAACTTTTTGGTGTCATAATGAGAGAATTTTAGCTTTCCATATATATTATACAAACATTTTAAAAAAAATACAAGATAATTCTTTATTTGGGGGGCTATTTTAAAAGTGTATCGTTTTTCTGGGACACTCGGTAGATCCAAAGTCCAAACTTACACCCACAGAGGCGTCGATCCTGTCAATCCTGTCAATGAAAATATTGGGGGGGGCGCAATCATATCGATTTGCCCATCCCCCAATAATTTTAACAAATATGCAATACACGGAAAAGCATTGGAAAGCAATAAAACCATTAAAGTTAACATAAAAATACCATCAAATCTAATATTGTCAAATTTTCGGCGCGCTTCGACCGCAAGATTCTGTATTGCCAATTGGCGCGCAGAGGGCGCCGAAAAATTTTGATTTTTTTTTTCACTTTTGCCCCCCCCCCCCCAATCCAAAACATGAATCGACGCTCCTGTACACCCAAACCACTGGCGTAAATCCCAGGGGGATGGGGGATGTATCCCCCCCCCCCACACACACACACACTTTTCGAAGGGGGGCCTGTAATATCCCCCCCCTCACACACACACACACACACACACACACACACACACACACACTTTTTAGGGAAAAAAAAGTAAATCATTGATAAAATTGTCATAGTAGTGAGAATGTCTATTCAAATGGCCTTTAAAATGCTTCAAATCGTTCAATTTTCTATTCTAAAAAAACGCAAAAGCTCCCGTTCGGTCACTTCGCTTCCTCGCTTGCATTTTCCCTCAATCATTTGAACATAATTATTTCGGCTCCCGAAAAATTCCTATGCAAATGTTTGCATTCAAAACTTTTGTTTTAGAGTGTACTATTTACGCCTGAACTAGTTACACTGGTGTAACCCCAAGGAAATTTGGGTTAGAATAATAATAATAATAATAATAATAATAATAATAATAATAATAATAATAGTAATAATAATGAAGAAGAAGAGGAGGAAAGGAAGAATGACAGTAATGACTATAGTATTACTGTGTGCACTCAGTTATCTGTACACTATGAACTGTACACAGGGTCACTGGGTCATGACCTTAGCTTTCTCAGTTAAGTGCCTTGCCTGGACTTTACTATAAAACGGACAGGTGTGAGCAATAAATTTCCAGCCAGTCAATGAGAATTCCTCCACTAGCAGTGTTTATGTTTAGGCAGAAAATAAGTGTCGTCACCATATACGTCTATTTATACAGAATCGCCCCACACAAACTGTTTGTCCTTGATGGGTCTGGTCAGTATAATGGTCCCCTAGATTAAAGGAGTACTCTGATGCTAAGTGTATGTTTTATATGTAATTGTGCATTTCAAAGATGTTAATTATCTTGTAATGTAGGATTGATCACTATTATGTTTACATCGTTTGTATGAAATGTGTTTTAGTTATTGTATTTTGCCTACCTATAGAAATTCAGAGAGTTTATGTTTATGTACAATGTCTTATGAGAAGTCATTATGTTAACTCTTGTTTTTAAGATAATGATATCTGGTTCCCGGATCTGGTTTAATTTAATATACATAACTGTATAACTGTCTTACAGTTAGCAGACAATATATTTTCATGTCAAATGTATTGATAAGGTTTATGATGAATTATCAGTACCATGTTTTAAGGAGTTGCCCATCTTATACTATGAGAGTGTTACTTTAAGATGAGATGGTCAAAACAAGAGAGTGGGTTTGTTATGCTTTCTTTACCAAAGTTTACGAGCTCCTTGAGTGGGCTGGGATGATGCAAGAATTACCCACCTGTTTAGTGACTAAGGTGACGTCACATTGTTTTGGAGAAAGTGGGCTGGTCAATGTTTACTTCTGAGAATCAGGTGATGATGTCACGACTGGTAGCGTGATGACGTCCAATAGGAGAAGTTCTTTTATGCCAATAATTATGTTTGACCAATGGCAAAAGTTTTAATGAAGTGAGATTATTCGATTGGTTAATGTGATACCATGTAGAAAGCTATGGAGCTATTCTCCAAACTTTTGAATATAAAATGTTAGGAGGAGCACAATTTCCTCCATTCTGCCTCCTGCCATCGTTTCATCTTCAAATACTTTTGTACATACTTCAGCAGCAAGCATAGTTCAGCTATATCGTCATTTATCGTTCGAGAATCATTTATCGTTCGAGAAGCATTTTGAGTTACTTCTTTCTTCCAAGTTGTGTTAGAAACTTACACGAATTCAGAGTTCATAGGATTTGTATATCCTGACTCTTGTTAATTGAGCTGATTTCACTGTTTTCAAATCTGCTTGCTTGTGAACTGGTATTTGAGTGTTGGCTCTTTGATTAGGTAAGTCCGATATTTCATTTGTGTGTTTGATTTGCAAAAGTATATTTTGTATTAGATAATTATCTTTGTATAGATTTTATTCATGATTATGGCTGTTGTTTGAAGCTACATTAATTATGATGTTGCTTACTGATTTGAATTTGCTAGGAACTTGAATGTTCATTATTATTATTGCATTCACTTGAGACTTAAGAATATGTCTTGAAATCATAAAGAAGCTTATTATTATTTGACTGATTGTTTGAAATTGTTAGTACCTAATTGATGAAAGCTGATTTCATTTTGAACTGTTCACTACAGAACATTTATCAGACTTCAAAGAATTGAAGTGTATGATTGTTTGATGTTTCATCAGTAAAGTGATTATTTGCTGATCAAGTTATTGAGAGAGTTTACGAATATTTCAAGTATTGTATATTACTAACATATACGTGAATGTGTTATTACTGTTCAGTGTAGTTATGCTGCGCGTGGAGCACATGTTTAAAGTTATGAATTGCGAGACTTTCAAGAGGAAAGTCATGTTGCTTTGGTAAATCCAAATCAAGTGGATTCGTTCAGGTCAAGCAAATAGACAGAGCATCTATTTGGGGCGGTGATTCCACATAAGCTCATACAATGGTATCGATGAATACTCTACTGAACAGAAAGTGCACATGTTGCATGCATTTATATTTGTGTTATTTACTAACTTATTTAGTATAAGTTTATGATAAGTTAGATGATGATTACGCTTGGGCATGTACCCGTTGACAGTTAACTATATCGCAACTATATGGAATTGATTGTTTCATATGATAGGCTTTATAAGTTTAAATGATATCAGAGATGATATGATGATTTTAACTTAGCAGTTAGGAGCTAGCTGTTAATAGTATGATTGTATTCATACACTCTTTGATTAGGCCTATTGATGTGTGGTCTTTCAACTGGATTGACGTCGACGAATTGGTCTTCAAACCATTACAGCTAAGACGCTGGATATCGAGAATTGACGTTGTCGCTGTGACTGGTGTGCGGCGTATTTTGAGCTCTTTCGCGAGAACTGTTTATTTAGTTTAAAGATTAAAGCCGGCATAAGTTGTTTATTTAGATATTAATATTATATCATAAGGATTGTATTGTTTATTTTGTCAATGACTTGTATTATTTGGAAATAGATAGCAAGCTAATAAAGTTTGTTTTAAGCAAGATTATTTTGTTAAAATTTAATCAAGAGTGTGATTTTCTTTATTATGAACTCGGCGTGAAACATACGGTTACACTGGCATGAATTGGAGGAGGCAGGGGGGGGGGCACTTACCCCACCCCCCCCCCCAAAAAAAAAAACCGATTGGGAGAACATGCCCCTTTTTCAAAATGGAATGTGCTCTTTTTGAAGTGACAATTTTTTCTTTTAAATTTCCGCATTTTTGTCCATGAATTATCTTTTATTTGTTATCTATTATATATTATGTTATATTTTATTTTTTCATTCATTTTCTTTCTTTTTTGGCTCCTGACGGGGCATGTGTACAGTATACAGAGAAGACGTAATTGGGTAAATGTTCAACGAACATTTTGTGCCTAAAAAGGGGCATTTGGCATCTCATCTTAATGCCCTTATGGGATAGCAAAATTGGGCCCTCCTGCTGTTTGCCCCACTATCCCCCCACCATTTCACTTAAAGGCAAATAATGTATTTTTTTTTCTTAGTTAAATGTGCCTTCTCTTGGTTTGCACCCATACTGAGTGAAGTGAAACCTTTTTTTTTAATACGCACATTCGTCACGGAAGGTGATTTTCTTTTAGTTTTGTTATTGCTTATTCTATGCATTTTCCCCATAATGGTATACGCCGTAGAGTAAAATAATTATAAGAGCACACTATGTGCCTAAACGGGGCATTTGGCCTCTCACCTTATCCCGGGGGTGGCAAAAATTGGACCCTCCTACATTTCCGTGATAACATGGCCTAGTTTTTATGTGCTCTTCAAGTGATAAAAAATGTTTTTCCTGAGGGAACTTTCCGACGGTCCCCTTTCCTTCTCTTCAACAAAGAAAATCACTTGTTAAGGAGAAGAATGCAAAGTTTCTGTTACAGAACGTGCATCATGACTGTATAATTTATGAAGTATATTTGGATTCACTATCGTGCAGATGAAGTACTTGGTAGCAGTTACTAAAAAAAAATCGGACAATATACCGAGTGTCCCAGAAAAAACGATACACTTTTAATATGGCCCCGAATGAATATTATTTCAAAGTTTTGAAAAATGTTTATATAGTTGAAAAGCGAAAATAATATGTTCTTTTATATGACACCCAAGAGACCAAAATTGTTTTATGCTTGAGTGAACACTGCCCACTTTTATGAAGGACATGAAAATTACGTTGCGCAGGAATTGGCTATCCACTGAACAACAGATTCAAGCTCTCTTGATTTTGTGTGTATTGGGGTGAATTAACTGATTAAGGCTTGGTGGGGTGAGGGTGGTTGGAGTATTGGGGGTACGGAGTGGTGCGTATGTGGGGTGCAGGGGTGAGTTGGGGTGGTGGGGTGGAGGTGTGGTAGGGTGGTGGGTTTAAGAAATCCTAACACACCCCCACCATACACCCCACTACCTCTTGTGGAGTGAAGGGTAGTTCGGGTATGTTAGGGTTACCTTAACCGACCGCCCCACACCCCCACCACCTGACCACCCTACACCCCAACCACCCCACACCCCATATACACACCCCTCTCATACCCCCAACACTCCCACTAGGCTACTGCACCCCGCACCCCAACCAGGCCCGCACCCTACCACCCCCGCACTACCCCTTCACCCGAATACGTAAGTCGTTCATGCTTTCAGTCAAAATCTTTAATTTACATATTCCAATCCACATCTAGCTCCACACAAAATCAAAGAGAGCATGAATCTGTTGTAACAGTGGATAGCCAGTTCTTGCGCAACCTAATTTTCAGGTCCTTAACGAAAGGGGGCAGTGCTCATTCAAGCATGGAACAATTACAGACTCTTTTTGTCATGAAGGAAGAGATTTTTAGCTTTCCATAAGCCTAAACATTTTTCAAAAATTTGAAATAATATTTATTTGGGGGCCATTTTAAACGTGTATCATTTTTTTCTGGGACACTCGGTATAGGCCTATAATGCTCAGAGTCACACTTCATTCAAAACACAATTTTGCTTTATATTTATTTAATCGTGTTTGTCTAAATCGAGATTTATTGTGGACATTAGGTAAGAACTAAACCAGAGAAGACGTAGGCCTAAGTTTGTGATTAATTAAGGATTTTAGTTTTTTTCCAAACCACTGCTTGCTCCAAAAAAATAGTCTGAGTCAAAACACCAATAAAATGAAGATCAAAAAAATATTTCAAAGGGAATTTCCACTCTTATTATTGTTCCTAATGGAACTACGTGTTTCTATTATGTCATCTCTGCCCTCCAAAAAGTGTTTGCTCATCCCATGGGGCATCCATTTTATCTCTACTATTCTCCAGAGACAGATATTCTTCATCTTACACTACGCAAACTTCAGAGATTCAACTAGTGCCAGAATAGACCACAAAATCGAGTATTACAACCTTAGAATTTCCAAATTTTTCCAACCCGCTCGCGGAGTAGATGTATAATTCATATTTTAATAATCAGAAATCCCCTTCAAAAAAGTTTGGCTCAAGGTAAATTACCCCGAAAAACACAGAAATCACAGAAATGTAATCTTATATCTACATGCCCCCAATGCCCCTTTTGACATAAAAGTGCCCTTTTTGGCGTTGCCCCCCCCCCTCCCCCGCATAGGCGGCAGAAGGCGGGGGGGGGACGGGTGACATGTCCCCCCTAAATTTTAGGGGCCGTCTCCCCCCCCCCACAAAAAAATAAATAAAATAAAAAAATTTGGCCGCGAATTTAGTTGCAAAGATTTCCATTCACGTATAACTGAGCAAAGACAATCAGAAGGGACACAGGTATGAAATCATTTGCAATTGCAATTTGAAATTCAAACGGTCACGCTTGAATGTATTCAGAATATCTTCGATATTGAAGGACATCATTTAACAGCCTACTTTATCTTCATTCGTATGATACCTCATTTATTAAAAAAAAAAAAAATGAGCGATGCATGAGTGAGAAAAGACAATTTGAAATGATGCTTGTTTTCAGAAATGTTACAAAATGCATTCATTAACTCTATTTTCTGGATTTGGCAGCCAGCAACCAAGAAATTACCTCGCTAACAAGATTCGGAGCCTATTGCCCGAAGCAAGATATTGTGTGAAGTCAGCTGTGCGTGAACCTTTTGTTGAGTTTGCCTCCAAAAGCTTAAAATGTATTCATACTGAAAATCACGCTAAACAGGCATGTTTTAATTCTACTTGTTCTCCGTCATACGTTATTCATTTTTTACGCATGAGGTGTCAGATAAAAGAAGAAATATAGAATATTCATGTCATGCTTTTATTTCTTAAAAATAATAACATTTACTACCCCGAAAATGCACTCAAACATAGAATTTGTGCGTGCAAATGAAATTTTGGTAGCATCAATATTCATTGTTTTAATTCGATCATGCATGAGCAATGAATAGAATGTTGTGTATCAAATGAATGAAAAGAAACACAGCTTTAGAAACATACCTAATTCATCTGAGATATTGTTTATTATGATGGAATATTTTCGCCATGAAATCCGGTTTCCTTTTTTCTGGGACACACTGTATAATACCCTGATTCTACCATATATTTCATATGCAACATCCTATGGGCTACATGTAAGACTATCAGAAATAATATCCTTCTTCTGCAAAAGAAAGCCAGTCGTGTTTGTCCCGGTCAGGTTACCGAGACCACACAGACCCATTAAAGTCGATGACATTACTGTTTTGCAAACTGCCATATTCATGTTTCGGTTAAATGCTAAGCTGTTGCCAGATTTGTTTTGTGATATGTTTCAAATGAACAGTACCCACTACCCAAGGACACAGACGCTGCGGCAGGATTCGAACCGGGGATCTCGCGATCGGGAAGCCACGGCCTTACCCACTCAGCCACGACGCCTCCACAGAGATAAGTTGAAAATGTGGTTCAAGGGAATAGCGAGATAAGATGTGCTTTTAAAGATGTTATTTGCTTTAAAACATGAATATATGCCCCAGCCCTCAAACAAAGTGTAAAACAAAACTTACAATGATGGAAAGAGTACACCCCCCCCCCCCACAAAAAAAAAAAAACGTAGAGGCCCGGCCCCCGACACTGCAGACAATTGCACTGATTGATGCTGAGAACAATGAGATAATCGACTCGACAGTCCAGACCGATATCGAACAAAAAATACAAGCGCGTTGTCGCGTACTATTTATCTCTGAATATTATTATCTCTAAATATACAGCAATTTCCATTAGTGTTTTGAATGTAGACTATTCATCTTTCTTTCAAATTTATCTGACATTGTCATTCTTCATCTATATATGTTTCTCCTTTTAATTCAAAAGGACAAACACCAGAATGACAAATGAATATAAACAAAACAAAACAAAGTAACTATACCCCCTTTTTCAAAATACAATAACTTTTTAAAGAAATGGTTTTGAGCAAAATAATTTGGCAACGGTGTTTCTGTACTAATTGGCTAATATCTGTGGGAAAATGTGATTGATCCGTCAATGCATGCATGAGTGAGCACATTTTAAAGGCAAAAAGTCACTTTTCAAAAGTCACAGGGGTCATTTGGTGGATTTGTGATGCAGGATTTGGACAAATTCTGTTTCTGGTGAATGATTTAGCGCTTACTATGTTATTCATTTATCGTTTGACCCCCTTACAACTCTTTTGACACTTTTCACATTTTTTGCGCTTCAGTGAGCTCAATTTAAAAATTGCCATCCTTCTTCAATTTTCAAACTGTAAAACCCATTAAGTTTATTGAAAAAAAAAATGAAATCCTTTATTTTTCAGCAAATGTATCTTAACATGTTGTATGAAGATAACAGATTGTAACCATGTCATGGTTGAGTGAGCACACTCTTTAAATAAAGCAAAAAATACCATTGTTTACCTTTATTTTGGCATAAGAGATGACTCCTGTGACTTTTGAAACGTGGCCTTTTTTGCCTTTAATGCATGCTCACTCATGCGTGGCTTGACGGATCAATTACATTTTCACACAGAGGTTAGTCAAAGTGTAGAAATACTCCTGCCAAATTATTTTGCGAAAACTCATTTTGTTAAAAAGTTATGGTAGTTTGAAAAAGGGGATAGATACTTTTTTGTTGTGTGTATGTTGAAAGATGTATTAAGAATAAAGATGAATAGTCTGCATTCAAAATTAAGCCATACGTTCAGAACAAAACTTTAGTTGACTTGTATTTCTCACTTGTTGTTCCCCATCTTGATTATTGTTGTACAGTCTGGGGAAACAAGTCTAAAATAAGTATGCAAGGATTACAGCGATGTCGAAACAAGTACGCAAGGTTTGTCCTGAGCGCTGATAAATACACTCCTTCCTCTTTTTTGCTTAACACGCTTCATTGGCAATCAATTGAACAAAGTATCACCAATGTCTCACAGTATTTAAGATTCTATCCAACAGAGTTGGAGTTTGTATTTGAAAACTCTCATTAAAACAGACCCGTATACTATCACACTAGACATGCAGTAAATACTAGCCCAATTTTTGTTCCGACTCCACGTACACAATACATAAAAACGTCCTTTACATACCAGGGAAGCTTTTTATATAATTCTTTACCTTTACAAATTCAAACTTGTGAATCAATTGCAAATTTTAAAAAATTATGTCGAACATTTAGTTTTACTCTTTAAATCTGTTTATTTGAAAATCCAAGTGTAGTTTACTGGATATTACAATTTAACTTTTGATGTTGATTAACCTTATAATTGTTATAATTTCCGCTGCTGAATTCACATTATTTAACGAATAATCAAAATTTTCGGGCGATTATGTACATCATTACTTATATAATTATATCGCAAGTGATCTTTTATCTCAATTCAATGACTTTTAAATTATTGGTTTATACTCTTATGTTACATGAAATAAACTTGTTTTACATTGGGATTATCTAATTTATTATTCAATACTTGCAAAGCAAGTGGTTTTTATCAATAAATAAACTTATTAAAACTTATTACAAACATACTTCTTTATTATCATTAATTAACTTTTATCTCAATCAATGCTTAAATTGCTTAACGCTTTTATTTGAAATGAATTTGCCTTGCAATAGTGGTTATTTAATCTATACTTTAATTCTTGCAGCGCAAAGAAATTGTTTTAAATCAATTAGCAAAATAACTTATTACTTTTATATTTAAAGCGTTCTGTTTTAAAGTAATTTATCTTTTGTAGAGTGCAGTTTTTAGTCTATCGTTACATTTAGTTTGTCAAACTCTGTTTGATTAGTATTATTTATATTTGTGGGGTTTTTTTCTCTTTTTCCCCCTTTATTTTGGTGTGTATTTGTATGTATGCTAATTATCATAATTTGTATAACTTACTTTAAATTGTTTTATATGATTTTATATTGCATTGTTTTTTATGTAAATGTATTACAGGGCTCCCCTGAAAAACCAGTTTCTTAACTGAGGGGACTACCCTGTATAAAGAAAACAGAAATAATAAATAAATGAATAAATAAATAAACAATTAACATGAATGCTAATTTCTAAAGATGAATATATTCAGGCAGGGCGGATCCAGGAATTTCCAAGGGGGGGGGGGACAAAATCTATTGTGAAATTTTGGGGATGATATTGCGAGGGAGCGAACCGACCGAGGGAGGGACGAGAGCTTTTTGCATTTTGACGCTGTTAATCGTGCATTTTTTGTGGGTGTTTTGGGATCTTTTATAAACATAAAACAGTCCTTATAGGGGGAGACGAACGCCCCCATCGGTCTTCTCCCGGCTACCCCTCTTGGTCTGGGAGGGG
>JZLH01S0040210.1:25317-42129 GCA_001188425.1 Eucidaris tribuloides
TACAAAAGTAAATAAGGCAGAAATGTAGACATGATAACCGTCCAGTAGAAACTAAACTTTCGAGAACAAAACTCAAAGAACGCGGCAAAATGAAGCTGACAATATATCTAACCAACTAACAATTACAGAAGCCGAACTCATCCTCCTGCGGAGCGAACATCTGTTTACTTCAGAAAACTCACATTATACACGAAGAAGAACAAGAGGATCTTAATTTATCTGACATGTAAGTAAAAAACACACATAGAGGACCATGGGCAGCCAGAAAAATCTGACCCTGCAACGCACTGAATATTCGAAACAGCTTTAGAGATCTTACACTTAGAATGAGTCATACGTCTGACTACAAGATTTCACAGCGACATCCTTGCATAAGTTTACTTGATATGCTAAGTATTCAGCCCAAGTGAGGTACTACTCCCAATCATCGTCATTACCTTAACGCAACCTGATTCATGTATTTCCCATAGAGTAACGTCAGGCCATGCTGGTTCCCGGAACCAAAGAGGTAACTCTCAAGTGCAAGGGACAAATATGCACCACAAAGTATATGCCACACCATACCGATAGAGCTATAGTACATGGCATAAAAAAAGAGAAACAAAAAAGACCACATGGTAACAAGCCCAGGCCAATAAAGTGCACCTCCCGTAAACAACAACGGTTGAATAGCAGAATCACAGCTGTACAACAACAAGTAAAAGTTCAAGCCATAAAGTGTATTTATTCTTACTGTGTCGTTTATTACTGTGACCGAAATCTACACGACGTGTCAATTAATCACACTGGCGGTAAGGGAGAGCGCGAGCAATTCAACGAATCACGGACCGAGTTAAGAGAAAAAATTAAGCATAAATTGTATCGGAACATCAAGAGCAAAATATTACTCTCTTGACTGAAATCAAGATCTAACAATAAGTCTTGTAAGACGAAGCATAAGCGAAAAGCGTCTGAAAAACTAGACAGCATAAGTTAAAAAACAAATCCTGAGTCCGCCAAACAGCAATCAGAACGCTCGGAAAACGATTTCCTCACTCTACTCCATATGCTGACTAACTGACCCTTAAGGCTATAAGACCCCGATGCAAATCAAACTCAAAACAACGAAGAAGTGTTAGCAATGCTCTTTATTGCTTAACTTATGCTTGTTGCGTGCCTCTCCCTTTAATGTCCTATGAAACTTCAGATCAAAAATATTTACCGAAAAGATATATTTACTTTTCTGAAAGCCTCCCATCGCCTCATGCAAAAAAAAAAACACACAGAAAATCCGAGTCCAGTAGGACACGCCTGACTAGAATCGCAAACGGCTGCATCATTGGCTAAGCTGTTCACATACCTACAACTGAACTTGATTTATGATATTCTCGATTTGTTTGCACTCCGATTTTTCACATTTTAACGCAAACATTAATCAACAATATCGTCAATATAAATCAACAGAGTAAGAACAAATCCTGATGCAGCTAGAAGGTATCGCTGCCGCTACAAATGGTAACTGGTGGTTTATAGTTAATACCAGCCAAGTTTCATTCTGTATGTGTAATCCCCATTCAGTTCCACCATAGCTACAAATTCAATTAAAAACTCACAAGTCTTGTTTTTAGAGCATAAAACGCACAGACCTAGTCGAATACACTTAAACGCTGGGGCAGTCAAGAGGACATGAAAATCAAACTATGCAAAGCGGGTCCTCTGTATGCTGTCGTCCAGGTTAATAATAGGACCTAATTCTTGCAACGTCTACTGACTGCTTGCAGCCAGGTATCATCAATGAAAAGCGATATAGCAGACAATAAGAATTTGTTCCCTGCAGACCTCATTTATTTAATCCGAAAGTTTGCAAATTATATAAAATCGACTAACAACTATTACTACTTGTAGAAATTACTTGTTCAAATCCCACCTTCTAAAACCCCCCCCCCCCCAAGGTCTGCGTCCATGTCACCTGCTACCTGCCTCGCAAGTACATCACCAGCCGAAATACACGCAGCATGGTAAGTACACATGATTTGGTAAACACCAAAACGACGCATTAAAATCTTACCCAAATGCTTCAATACTGAAAACAAGCACTTCTAACAAACTAAAATTTAAATGCAAAATTCAGAATGACAGCATGCAAACGACGTGCAGGATCTTACTCTATTTCATCAGAAATTCTCAGCGCGATCGCGTTCGCATTTGAACGGACGCTGCACTGGACACGTTTTCGCTAAAGAATTCGTGACACAGAAACCACTGTTTAAGTCGGAATTTCTCCGGTATACTACTTTATGCACCTGCAATAACCAACATAAAGCTGGAATATGGAAAGTGAATATGCAAAAAACAACTGGTTGCCCATAAAATCGCTTGCGCTCCTTTGCGTGACATCACATATCACCAGACAAAAAAAGAAAGAAACCTTTATTCATCACATTGTAATATAAACTTTATAAAACAAGAATATATATCCAAGAAAGGCAATAATCTCTCCAACTGTGAAGGGTAATGAAGATAAATTTTATGCATTATGACACATCGTTTAACACCCAAGGTGCAAAAGCAAAAACTTAACAAAAAATGAACCTATAACCACTGAAATTCAAATGCACATAAACATCAGTCAATGGAAACAAAGATCAGACTTAAGGCAATGCTGTCCTTGAATAAAAGGCAAATGTTAAATACTGCAAGACTGAGTCGTTTGTCTTACCAACTAAGAAAAAGGATATAAAGAGAGAGAGAAAAGCTCTCTACGAACTTCAACTTTAGAAATTTTGAATTCTGACATAAAACACCCCTTAGTGTCAAACTCTAAATCAATTGAAACTTCAGACTAGGATTTTGCAATATTACTTCACCTTGGGGAATCAAAACGCATGTGACACTCATGCATAAAATTAATCGTCAACATACCTCACAGGCAGAAAGAGAATAAATCCTTAATTGAAATAAACAATGATTGATTCCAGTTACATATACATGTGAACGTGAAATAATTTACTTCTTTTTTGCGAGTGTACTTAACTGTCTGTATAGAAATTTGATATCGACAAAAAAATACTGCTCGAGCCGAGAGCTTATAAATAAGTTTGCGTAAAGACATGTGAACGCACATCTGAAACAGAAGAAAACTCTTACTTTTTCATACACTGCCGGCCAAAAGACTACAAAATAAGCGACATTTTGTCTCCGAAAATAGACTAAATAGATATGCAAATGTGTAGTTAGAACGTCAACTAAAAACCCTAACAGGAGTAAACTCTAAAACTCCATTCAACACTAAGACTCTAGTCCATATAGCAAAATCGGCAATGTATGTAGAAATCAAAAGGTCACGAACTGCAAAATCACTCTAAACAAGCAGCCAACACCATATTTATCTTAGTTTGACACATATCTAAAATGAAACAAGATCACTGAACATTAGTCTGGGGGAGCCCACTCAAAAATTAACCAATTGTGACAAAAGACCAATAGCGGACCAATATAAGAAAGTTATAAAAGATATGTAACTTGTACCTATATATGATCATTTACGACAGTGAGATAAAGAACATATGATTCAAAGAAGCAAAGAATAAAATGGCAAAGTCAACGCATATTCACAATCATCGATGATAGAATGATGAGGTTCTTTGCCTTAAAAATCTCACTTCTTAAGCCTATGCGAATGGAAATAGAAACTCTCGAAGAAGTGACAGCGACGGTTTCGTCGATCTAGTCCCTATGCAACCGAAATCGGCCCACCACCCTAAAAACATCCTCCAAACACCCTCAACTCCGAAACTCCAGTACAGACGTCCATGATATTCCTTTTCCAGAACAATACCACAATTTACTATTAGATAAAATCAATATAGATACTTATCCAAACATTTCTATTATGATTTACCGATCGGACACACCATAAAAAAAACTGTGCAACTAAAAACTGTTTTGGACATAATAGAACAACTTACAAGCTAAAACACATCGCCAGAATCATCATGCATAACCATACAAAAATGGATTGATTTACTGCAACATGAAAAAAAAGTATGAGTTTACCCCCAAACGGCTAATCCACTCCGAAGAACAAAGAACAAGAATAATGAAGCACACACCAGTCAACTAAATTAAAATAAAAGTCCCCAAGCTCACAGATAACAAGAAGAGCCCTAATCATATCTCCCAAGTAGATACACGCCCTTGCTAAAACAATATACACTAAACAATCAATTTCATCACCCTGCATGAGGCCTAATACATAATCCGTTAAGTTAGCAGGTTTACCGATAAAGAACCCAAACCTAATATATATCTATATTCTTGCTACGCAATGATTATTCCTATAATAGAGGGTTACTTATAATACTCACTTTTACAGAGTTACACTCAACAAAAATGTTAACACAAAAAGGGACTAGCCGTAAACAGTCCAGGATGCCATAAGAACCGCAAAGAGAGCAATCTGAATGATGCTCTTAAAAAAGGGTGGACTATAAAAGAAAGATATAACAGAGTCTCTTAAGACACAAGATTCTAATGGGTAGTTAACTCATTGACATTCTCTTACTTTTATTATTCATTTATAACATGTGTATACAGCGCTCTATATTCACCTCCTACTCACGATACATCCAGGAAACAATACAACAATTTCGGTCACCAAAAAACAATTAACAGGACTATTTTTTTATCCGCCCATGAAAAATGATAAAAAATGAGTCAAAGTCTTTGTCTGTTCCAAGAACAAAATCCAAAACGTCCAACAAAATTCATGATCGTCATAACACTGCTATTTCGGATCTACGAGGTCAAAAAACAAAAAAATCTACGCATAAACGAGAACTAGATTTATACAACCATTTCAACCACCCATGCATAAGCTAAAAAATATCTATAAAGATATATAATGCCTATACTAACTCCTTGGTAGTAATGTAAGCATCAACGTCACAAATAAAGTCTCTTCATACGCCAAAGAGCGAGCGCTTTCTGACTTGCACAATTATTTTAGAACACACGCGAGCCGAGTAATAACCATATTAATTAAATACAGCAACATTGATAGTAATCATATTTTCAACTCAAGCCGAAACACGAGTTCATGAACCTACCTTAACACCTAGAGGAGACCAGACCGCGGCATATATACAATGCTAGCGACACTACACAAAAGAATACTAGAATCGCAAGATCAGTATACACTGATCAAAGATACATATGATGATCGTAGATAGAAATAAATAAACACTTTCGGATGCGAAACTAGAGTTTAATACACCGGACCTCCAACAGCTGATCGCGGAACAGACTGTTATAAAGGCTGGTATCTCGGCTAATCAGCTTGCCACACCCCACACCACCATCAACTAGCGAGACAGCCTTGTCACAAAGGGACTTACACATCATCCTACCAAGGATTTGTCTGCCTTTTTGGTGCAGGGAGAAGGATGGCAAAAGAGATTAGAGAATAAGCCCTCAAGAAAAAAATTGTATTCAAAATGATTAGTGCTTAAAAAAGCGAAAAATCGTAATTACAACATTGCCAACCCCATAACTTACTGGAAACCGAAGCATAAACACATACGACCAAACCAGTAATAACAATTAACCACGAATTGGTAATCCACATTTCTCTATCTATTTCTACTTTAAGCATTCCCATAAGCAAAAATGGAACTATCAAATCTTTGTACTAGGGCTAATGGCCATCTGAATTGAACGTCTACCATTAGCTCTGTTTCAAGATAATCAATAGTTTAGACATTAATTGAAACCTCCCAACATGTAGCTTCATCCAACCTTGTAAGGCACTCTCTGTCTACCTAATAATCAAGCACACCCACTCCATCACCCACACACACCACAGCACACTATTAGTACTGCAAACACTAACACTTAGCAATACGACCAACACACACACACACACACATCATACATCCGTGACACACCACAGAACTACACACTCCTAAATTACACACACAATATAACAATACTTACACAACACACAGTACACGACAACTACAATCAAGCTACAGACACAACAACAAGCACAACACACAACACATCAAAAGCACACACTACTACCATGCTTATCTATCACATCTTACACTCCCCTATCAACACACGGCACACGCACCACAATATCCTACTCTAACCAAAATTATGCAATCATAGACAATAACGGACGCCATGCATCTTTGAAATGCCACTAAGAGGCCTCCTCCTATAAAACCACATCCTAACAAGTTTAAAAATTCGAAAGCAGAATTATCACCTATTAAAAATAAAACACCATATTAAATCTGTATAGTAACACCATCTTCCCTTGCCCCAACTTATCCTAATAACATCAAACACAAAAATCGGCAGCAGAATGAGTTCCGTAAAGAGGATAATCATCTCGACAAAGAGACATCTACCACAATTATGGTATAACCAACCATTGAAAATTTCTCACTATACGAGCATTACGCAATCTGTTGCGTGGGCTCCTAACAGGGATCAAACATCACTATAGTTCGCCCTAAATCAAAGCCGATGATCAAATATTCCACATATAATAAACCTGTGCTTAGAAACCACTGACCCTTCATCGAAGCTGTCTTGCGCGAGAGAACCGTCAAAAAACACCAAAAAGACAACTGTGTTTCTCTGACGCTAAAAACAATTCAGCTTAAAAACACATTAAGTGTCTTAATGATCATACGGAAAGAAGAACCAACCAAATCTTAAAACCATCCAGCTTTCCCTAATAAGACTGCTGCCCGCGAAGACGAAGCGCCCCCATCTTCAAAGCAGACAGCGAGAATGTTCCAATATCGGAGGCTTGAGAAAAACAAAAGACGCCCACCATATTTTGTATTCAACAAATGATAGTTCACAAGAGAATAAGGATCTCTCCCAGTTTTAAACTTAATTCTTGAGATCGTCTGAGTTTATGTATTAGCATAGATCACTCATCAAATAAAATCAATACCACTCTGTCCAATATCGATCTCTACAAGTGAAACAGATGGATAACAAAGTTATAAATGATATTAATAACTAATAATGTTAAAAACATAGAGCCTCTACCACAATCACGTGTTACTTACTACTGTGCCCTATTAAAAGAACATAGGGAGGACACCTCGTGAATATCGCGGAGATAGAGGTTTCCGGCACTCTGAGACATTCATAGCAATGAGAACTATCGGTATCAAATTTTCATTTCGTTCGATCGACACCAGAGGCCGCACTACATAAGAATAGAATATTATACCTACTTTATAATTCTCTTCTTTCCTCCCCCCTGCCCTGAATCCTCTGCACAACTCCCATTGAGCACATCCTCCAACTGCTCCGAGAACGAATATAGCATAAAGATATATTCAAATAGGTTCTATTATCGGATGATATAAGTTTCACATAAATATAAAATGCAATGTTATTAATATTCCTAATAATTAAAAGCGCTATCACAATACCAGTAGAAATAATGAACATATAAAATAAGGAAAGAACTCTGATTTTGCTACCACATAACATCATTATTTGTCGGTCATATGAGTTAGTTGCATAGACGGTTCTAAAAAAGAGATGAGCTAACTTGGAATAACATCCGACACCATACTGCCCATTGGACCTTGCAACATCCACGCGAAAAGGTGATAGGTCGCAGAAAAGATTCAAAAAAAAGAAAATCAATGAATCCTATATTACTGTATTACCTATATCACACATGTGTTACAAGAAATCATGATATTAGATGTATTTAACTTATTCTATTTTGATCTGTGTAGTTTGAATAAATATAATTACAATCACATAGGAGACCATATGGGGGGGGGGAACAACTATTTCTAAACCAACAGACAACACATAGCTAGCAACAACATATATCAAAGCAGACCTCCACACAAGTGACACTTTAAACAATCACAATTCTGTATTTATTGTCCCCCTTATACCCCAAGCAACCGCATACAAGGTTCCGTGTTAAATTATAATCTTAGAATACATGTTAAGTTTGACTCGCTGGTCCACCTCTCTTCTTCACTATGTGAGATCGGGCTCGCTTTGCGCTAGCTTTAAAGGCAGCCGATATACATCAAATGGTTCCCAGTTTAAAGGAAATTCTGAGCTCACATGAGCCTCCACATGCACATGTCTTGATACTGCTCAAAAAATAAACACTGAAGATACAACTTTAAATTCAGCTGAAAAAATCATTAACTGCTTTGAAAAAAGTGAATAATCACAATCTGAGAGCACCAAAATATAACCAGATTACTTTTACCTACAAACCCAAACTAAAAAGAAGACAGTCTGTCGTTGTAACACAAAAAGTAAATCTTTCTCATATAGAGCACTCCTCAAGTATAGTGATGCCAAAAGAGTCAAGTTTGACTATAGCAGGTAGTAAAAATAATAGGCCGTATGAATAAACAAAAATGTATAGGTTTTTAGCATGTACAAAATGACAGACTATAACATTGTAACATCTGAGCACTTGACCAGATATCCAATGTTAACAGTCGCTTAAAATTGATGTTTATGTTGTAAGAGCACACTAACCAGCTTTAATAAATAGTTAAATGTTTTACTTAGCCTGTTGTGTTATTGTCCAGATCGGAGAAACATGTGGCAAAAAATCTACTGAGTCAAAAAGTAGTGGAGCTGAGTCTGTATGATAACGAGCAAAGTCGAGATCAGTTTTAAACAATCACGAATCATCCACAAGTAGAGTACTTCAATATAATTCAGATCAGAATCATAAACTCTGTTACATTCAACACTACATCTAAGGTCAACTCAGTACACAAATAATGTTAGATAACAAAACCAGTATGAGTTGTCACGAAAAAAGTTCATATCAAAAATTATGGACAACGTTAACGATAACTATCGATGACATCTCACCCCAACCGAGTATGAACCACACGAGAGTAGAGGCAATGTCCAGCTCATAAACGTGTACAACTCCAAGCGACAAACACATAAGCTGCAAGCCCATTCATTCAAAATATAAAAATAATTAATGATACCTATCTAAAACGAAATGCACTTTTACTTTATGATATGAACGAATTGTACATAACAATCCCGAAGTAGAGCTTTGGTGAATCTTAACACCCAAAATCTAAACCGCTATTATACACTAACACATGTCCAAGATGTCACACTATATGATAACTAAAATGAGACTCGTATATATACACAATTGAAGTATCATCACTGTATATGTACGACTGTCCGTAATCTATTATAGAATCGCGTTACCTCACGTTTGCAATAGAGTTGGCAAAACATACAAAATATCATAAGAACATCACTGTACTTGATAAACCACATTGGGTATCATTAATTACAATTTTACTTTGTCGCATTTTGAAATATATGGAAACTCCCAGATATACCCCAAACATATAAAAATTAAATGGATTATTGAATAGAGTTATCTTGATTACCTGTATCTTGTTAATCTAAATAATGATACATGTTTGTGTAGCTCGCATAGAAAATTGTGAGAAAACGAGAAACACAGCTGGAAATAAATATGGCAGACAGAATACAATAATATTATGACAGACTGTAATCATCTGGCATATCTGCATTGCAAGATTAGAGTATAGGGCATGAATCGGATATGCGAGCGACGTCCTGACACTTAGTGAGAGATCTAATTAAATAGCTGCTTCGAGAGCCCGACCATAGAAGTAGGTAAAGTGTGCTAATGCTAGCCCACTCGTCGCATCCGCGATAAAATGTTGATGTCTTGTAGGTTGAGACTGGCACTAATCCATCCGCTCAACCTCGTCCCCTCGAGATAGGACAGTAAAGCGTGAGGTCCCGTGTGAGACAGAAACACCTTAGCACTAAAAGAACCCACACACTTCATCGAAAAAAAGGTGAAAACGCCGTGCAGAATGGCCATTCAAACACATTGTGTAAACATCTTCGGCCCTTCTATGGCGCGTGGTATAAGAGCCCTGCTCGAACCCAGAAAGGCCTAATGTGTCGAATGACCTTTTGAACTCTAGATAATCCGGGATAAAGTGGTCGGAGAGATATAAATAGAATATAATTATAAAAATAGATAACAAATAACTAAATGAACAGATATAGAATATTAGAAGAGGAGTAGAGTGAAAGTAAAAAAGATCAATAAAAAAGTACACCCATAATAAAAAAGTCGTACGAATCGAATGCCCGTACGTCAATAATAATAAGTCTATAAAGTAAAGTGAGAGCGAGCGCACGTGATTTAGCGCCAAAGTTCATGAGTAAATTACGTATTAATATAATCCTGCATAGAAAATATGTTGAACGTAAAAGTCTCAGTTTGAATGAGGAACTCATACTGCTGATGTACTGACATGTATCCAGGAACTCATATGGGTGATGTATGGACATGTATTCCAACCCAAGAAACAACTCAACTACAAAAACATCTATAAGATATGAGATCACTATCCCTTCACTCAAGAATATGTTGTTACTCTAGACACTTGATTAATGCAGTACAGAAGTAACTTATTCTTAGATATTTGAACCAGATAAACCACCCCATTGATGTTACCCAGCATAGTCGGTGTGTTGTGCCACGCCTAAAAGCAGTAGTTATAAGTTCAAGCCGCCGGGTCATTCTTTTCTGACGACTTTGAGAAAAATTAAGTTCAAGCATTTCTATCTATTGTACAAAGTGTAACAATTCCTGTTTTGCTGAGTCATACAAGTAAAATAAACAACCATACAGAGAAGGCTCAGGAAGACAAAACAAATTCTCCCTGCAAACATTCATGTATCATATAGCATTAATCTAATTTTGTGAAGATGGAGACTCTCAAACAGGGACTTGATCCAACAAATCAACGACATCGACCACTGACGGCAAGATCGCGAACAATGCTACACGAACTTAAACCAGACGTCAGGAATCGTGCGCTGGTGAACGAGAATCATGGAGGTATTGATTTATTGGCCTGGAAATGATGTCATAGAAAAATGCCATGGTTTCATAACCAGTGTCTGATTAACGCTATGACTATTTGAGAGGTGAATTGTTGAAATAAAACATATACTCACAGCACATTTGCCTAACTGAACTAACCCTAATCAGGCCCGGCTTTTTTGCTAGGCCATACTCTGGGGGGGGGGGGGCGGATCCGATACTCTGTCGAAGAGGCCGAGGAACTGCGGGATATCGGTGCATATCCTGTCATAGCTTAAGACTCCATACAGCCTCTGAATCTGCCCGCAACTCTAAGGCCAGGCAAGAAACCGCAAATTTTTCGCATCAGTTCATATATTGAATGGAATAGTCTGGATATGCATGTAACTTGGTGAAGTCATGTATATGACGCCCAAGAATAACCTGATAAATTTGGAGGTCAAAAGGTAAGGGTCACCAGCAATATGTCGATTGGCCTCGGTACTTGCGATAACTTGGAACGGCTGGTCGGATTTATGTAACTGGTGAAGTATAATGAAGCAACAATGAATGAAAGATTTGGGTTGAAAGGTCAAAGCACCGCCTAAAATATGTCTGACGTGGGCTCGTTACCCCTAATAACTTTTGATGGAAATTGGACTTGATGTACTGGTATACGTATTATTATTGAGCAACAATGAACTGATAAATTGGATGAAAGGTAAATCACCGGGGCTAAAATATTCACTTGGGAACGTTACCATTACCGTTTGTGTTGTTTTTTGCTTCGGTGCGAAAATTGAAGCTCCGTTCGATGTAATAACTTTGTAAGTGTATAAGTGGCACCAAATGAAACTATAGATTAAGTTCAAAGGTCAAAGTACACGAAGGAGCATAATTCTATTGCTCATTACGCATGATAACTTAAGAATGGATGGCCGCATTGATGTACTGTAGAGTAGTATATAAGACAAGAAACAATCAGATTTCAGGTTAAAAGTCAAAGCTCCAAGGTCACAAAGCTCCATACTAGGCTTAAATTACCACAATAACATAGAACGGCTATCAATATTGATTAACTTGGTAAGTAAGGTTATAATGTACCAATGGAACTGATCAATAGTTTGGGGTTAAAGGGTCAAAAGGTCAAAGTCACGAGGACCAATACTGATATCTTAACCGACGATAACTAAACGCTAATCGAAATTAGATGTAATGTAATGTATTATGGGCAATGAGATTTCAGAGCGAACGTCAATAGTTACATGCCCTACATCAAAGTTGGAAGTGATCGGGGTGCGAGGCAACCCTCACGCTGCGCCAGCCCAATTGCCTAGTTTCACTTGAAAGCTTTAGCGCCAAATCATAACCGCATAATAATCTGAAATCTTTAGTTTTTCAAGAATTAATGAAGAAAAATCTTCGGGGGGACCCCCAAAATTACATTATAGCATCAAAGGTAAAAAGGCTTTAAGGCTTACATAGACCTTTTTGGGTTGGGTTTTTTTGTAATAATTAATGAAAAATGTCGGGGCGGGGGGGACCCCCCACATTTGACTATATACATATAGGCAACAAAGGGTTAAAAAGGTATAATGATTATACCTCATCAAAAACTGCGCTGCTCTTTCAGATAGGTAATAACACCGTGTAAGTTAAGCCGTTACCCTTTAGATCTATATGAAACCTATAATGTAAAATTTTGGGGGGTTCCCCCGAGATTTTTCATTAATTAATTTTAAAAAAAACTAAAGACATTCAGAATCTATTATTGCAGGGTTATGACTTTGGGGCATAAAGCTTTCAAATAACAAAAAATCCCCAAAACTAAACTTGGGCTTTAAGGACATGTGTCAAGTTACTAAGATGCATATCATAACTCCAAGATAGCTTATCTGCTGCAAATACAGGGAAACCCCGTTATAGCGAGGTTGTCGGGACCGCCGATTTTACCTCACTATATCCGGTACCTCGTTGTAAATGTACACATAATGTATCACACAAAATATAACATGTATGGGACTAGGCATTAAACCCATCTGTTTACTGCTTTTCCTACTTGTTCTGCACCAAAACTATGAACAGAAAGCTGATTATTTTTCATTTATATACTCATCCAAAGTAATAAAGAAAACTAGATCTCAAAATAAAGCAGCAACCTCCACGCTCATAACTTGCGTTGAGTACTGTGTACGGGAGGCAGGCTTTGTGTGTGTGTGACACAGTACTGTGCAGCAGTGTGAATTGCACTCGCTCTCACACACACACTTGCAGATAGTCAGGGACTTCATGTATTGTGCATGGCTGCGTGGCAGGCAGAAGTGGCGCGATGCGTTCTAAAACGATTGGGCAATTTTTGCGTTGCCGAAATTTAGAATCTGGTCAGCGCACGATGCGACTTTCATTTCCTCGTTTTAACCGGGTGAATTTCTTATGTTTTTCTTTGTTAATGGGTTGAGAAAAATACCTTGTTATAAGCAAAATCTCGCACTAACCGAGCTCGTTATAAACGGTGCTTCTTTCCATAGAAGAGCATGTAAATAAAAACGGGACCGAGACAATCACCTCGTTAAAAGCGGTACCTCGCTGTATCCGAGCTCGTTATAACGGGGTTTCCCTGTAGTAAGAAAAACAAGAGTGCAGGTGAATTTGTAGTAATTTTCCCATAGAGATTGTACATACTCCTCCGCTTATCAACCAGATTTACCCTTATTAACATGTTTGCAGTTTTCACTAATTAAACAAAGTCTAATGCAAGATTGCTTATCAGATTTCAAAAGCAGAATAATTTTGCTGCAAAATGGGCCCAAATTCATTATAATTGGATGAAGGATAACTCTGATGCATGAAGTTCAATTAAGAGAACTGAAAAGTGTAACGCCACTAAGTATTTGGGGGTCCCACCATACGACACATGACCGTCAAATAAAGGTATGTCAATTACTGACAGTGACTGATAATTCCATTGTCAGGATAATAGAGAGATTTGGTGAACTGATGGCCATATAAATAAGGTCGGACTATAGTCGATTATTGTCATTGCCATAATGGTACCTTGACTATATAAACCCATTGGAGACGATTTGATTTGATTTCACACATTTTCCATAGACCCTAACACGAGTTAACTCGTACATACATGTACATGTAGTCTCTGACGGGTTAAAAGCATAAACTCATATTGTGATCCAATTATAATGTATGGCATATTGACGCGTAGAAATGGTAGCATACCAATTTTTGAATTTCAATGTTGAGATTACAATTCTTCCATATAAAAAAGTACATGTACATGCTTAGTTGAAATTCTCATGCAGGAAAATATTTGATTGGGCACCAATCTCATCAAATTTGGTCAAGATACCATTCTGACATGACATCAAAAGAGTGGGTTGGTCTTTTTATATGTTGGGCTGTTCTGTAGCACCCTCATTTGAGGTCTTAATGCATAACAAAATATACATTTTTGAAATCCTCATGAGCAGACACGGAGTTGTCCTCAGACCTCAGGGGAAGTCGTCAGATGGGAGTCATCCGGGGGGGGGGGGGGGTCGTCGTATCTGGGAGTAGTCCTAGAACCCAACCATCCCTATCAGCTGACCAATGGGATGCAGCTGAGCTAGATTGTACTGGTCTCCCACCTCCGTTTAAAGCCACAGGCTAACATTGACCTCAGTTTAAAAAATGTGAGCCACATAATCCTTCATGATCCAAGTGTCTTTGATAAGGTCTAAAAATGAAGCCATGAACAAATTGTACTTCAAAGTGACGATTTAGTGCTTTAAACCAATGAAAATCGAGTATGACCTTCTCATGGCCTCTCTATTTCCCACCATAGACTGCTGTGTTATAGGTCTTACTAATTTATACTCGGGAGGAGTGGTAATTGCTTAATCATGCATATCTTGCGAGTGGCAGCATAACTTTGCAAACGTTTGTATTCTATGGTGTTAATTTGTCCATTTAAGCACCACTATGTAGCTCAGATATCACAATTTGCCAATTTTTTAAATTGAAGCTCCACAATGTTAGTCTGTGTTCTTTATTTGCATTTGATGCACAACATGGTACCCAAGGGTACCTTATTGTGAAGTGCCTGTTTTGTGTCCAATAGCGGTAAAGTTACATAATAATGGGGCTGGTGTTGCACCATATGAATGCAAAACGTATGGACATAAACTAACAACAAAACTAAGTGAAAATTATGCTTTAGGTGGTATTTTAAGACCTTTATGGTTGTGAAGGACCTCTCAACAGATCATTTTGGACAAGAAGAGTTTCTCAACATTGAAAAGCACACTACAAAAATAACTTTTTTAGACAGTTTGGTAACCCAGGGCACAATGCGAAAAACTAAATCAATCAAAATTCAACAGAATGGCAGATTACTCTTTGGTAATCCAATGTACCATTTCTGTCATCATTTTTCCTGGACCTTCATCTTTTCTGTGCAGTTCCTTCTGAAAGCATGTCCAAAGAGTCAAAACCTTGTATCTCAAATTTTGGTGAAATGACTTTCTTTGATAAATGTGAAGTTTAATGTATAATTCATGTTCTAATAACCACACGATTCATATCTTAAACATGATCAAAGCCCACAGTTTAGTTTTGGCGATTTGATTATTAAAGCTTAATGCCCAAATCAAACCCTGGGCAATAGTAGATAAGAAGTCTTAGTTTTTTTAATAATAATTGAAAATATCGGGGAGGACCCAAAATTTACAATAGGATCTAAAGGTATAAAAGGCTTGTTAAAACTCTACACGTTACCCTCATCTGCGAGCAGACGCAGCTCTCTTCAGATAGTAATATACTCATAATAACCTTAACCCTGGATCGATAAGTAAAATATAGTCAAAACGGTGGGTCCCCCCCCCCAAACATTTTGCATATTAATTAAAAAAAAAAACAAAGACAAACAAAAGGTTAGATAGTTATACCTCATCTGACAAGATCGAATCTGCTCTTTCAATAGGTAAACACGCTGATAATTTAAAGCTTTTTAAGCCTTTAGAGCATAATGAAAATTTGGGGTACCCCCGGAATTTTTCATTAATTTATTAAAAAAAACGTAAAGACAGTCATCAGAACTATATCAGGGTAACTTTGGGCATAAAGCTTCTTAAAACAAAACATCCCCAAAACAAACTGCTTAATATCAAATTAGCCTTATGTCAAATAACATATCCTCATATAATGTTAAGCTAAGATAAACTTTCAATCTCCGAAAACCTCGTGAGTACAGTTAACAGCCACACACATAATGACCTTGATAAATGAAAGATTGCTAACATTACCACAGTAAAAAAAAATCTGAGCTACATAATTCCCCATGCTACCATTGTCTTTGATAAGGTCTAAAAATGACGCCCGGAAAAAATTGTATTTCAAAATGATTATTTAGTGCTTTAAAAAAGTGAAAATCGTAAGTTGATCGGATTCACCTGCCCATTTTCTCCCATAGACTTTATGTGTACACCTACGCTATTTAAACTCGCCCCAAGTTTTAATTGTTTGCTCATGCATAACTTGCCATTGGCAGTGTAACTTTCCAAACTTTTTTATTCTAGGGGGTTTATTTGTCCATATGAACACTTCTATGTAGTTCAGATATCAAAATTTGACAATTTTTTAAATTGAAGCTCCACAATGTTAGCCTATCACTTTAATTCACCTTTTCTTAGTAATGTTGTAGACTTCATTTTTATGTTTGTGTTTTTGTTTCCCTCCTAGTTGATAACAACAATCATTTTGTTGATGCCTAACACATCTCTGATGGAAGACCAATACAAAGTGCCACCAGGTTGAGGAAGAAGTGTGACCAAAAATGGTGAATGTGGGTTCTTCATACTGTACGTGACTTGCTACACCTAAAGGAGGAACTTGTCGCAACGTCCTAAATTTACTTTATTACACTGAAGTAA
>JZLH01S0040222.1:6156-26533 GCA_001188425.1 Eucidaris tribuloides
AAGCTTGTTAACATTCGGTTTGTGATTTATTGACGCAATACACTTCAAATGCTTCTTGAAGGGCCCTGCATTTCCAAATAGTTTATATATTTTTTCAATTATAGACAAAGGTAAAGCTTTGTTGTTTTGTTTTCAATGCTTTGTTTCGGTCAAAATCAAATCATGTTATTTTATTATCAGAAATTAAAGGCAAATTTTATTATGATAAAGCAACTACGTATTGTTATTGTATATATGTATTTGATTATTATAACTTGTCGACATTCATATTCACTTATTGTATTGTTTTAAATTATGTAAAGCTTTTCCTTGTATTTTGTTATATTTTTTTAAATATTTTTGCTATGTATTTGGAAATGGAAACAAAATGAAATGAATGTTAATTGACTATTGGGGAGGCGTCATGGCTTAGTGGATAAGACTTTAGCTTCCCGATTTAGAAGTCTGTGGTGTGAGTCCACGCCACGGCGATTGTGTCCTTGGGTAAGGCACTTTATCCCCATTACCCCCGTCTCTCGGATAGGACGTAAAGCAAACTACCCGGGACTGGATGCCTGAGGGTAACAGTGATTAAGTTCGCTTTTCTAGTCCCTGACATCAGTAATGATGACAAATCAATAATTGTATTATTTTCAACTCATCCATCGTCACGGCTATTTACCTGAGGTGAAACATACTAATTATCAGCAATAACTAAAGTACGATTTGTTACCTTCCTATTATCACATCATGTCTTACACTTAGTACAAAGATTATAAATTTTGATTTACAAAAATGTTCTTACATTCATGCAGTGGTGTAGGAGCCGGGGGCAGGGGAAAACTGCCCCACCCCCAGATTTTCAGCGGGAAAATTCAGGCAAACACCGGAAAAACGAAAGAAAATACCCACATTTCGGACTTAATAACCGGAAATTTTTGGCTCCCCCCCCCCACCCGATAACAGGCACCTGTTACGCCGCTGCATTCGCGAATCTCGTTTCACCTCTCTCCAGTCCGCCCCTTATTTCGGAAATGATGTTGCTAACACATTCTGGCCAATAAATCGATTAGCATCTCAAATTGGAGTATCAATCCTCTCGACTCTTTCTCTCTTTACATCACTGTCACGAGGAGCATCGGTAAAATACGACAAATGACTTCGGGCACCGCTTCTAAATAAAGGTCAACAATAAAATTATTAGCGACGTCCGCTTCCATTTCAGCCAACACTTGTCGTTTTCCTATTAAATTATGGAAGACGCTTTAAAGTACGCGCGGGCGACTGATGAAGTTCCCTCTTCATGTAGCCACGACTATAGATATATCTTTCTGTCGTGAATTGTTTTCTGCCGGTGGGGAATGGCCGATTAAACCATGATAATTTACTCGCTGTTTACGAGCCGAATGTTGTGTGTGTACGTGAAAACTGATGAAGTCGTGGTGTTGGGGGTATGACTTGCCGCGTCGCCTCGGGGGTGTGAATTTGATAAGTGGCGCTGTCGCTTCCACGAGCGGGGTACATTCATCTCTTCATTCTAACTCTGGTTGATGACGATGTACTTACGAGGAAAAAAAAGAGTGAACTTATTTCTTCCGGAAGTTGAAGGAGATGCGCAAAATAACTTTCTTGATCTTCCTCGCCTACCCGAGTAAACGTCCTGGATAATGTAAGCTTTCTACATTATCATTTTGATTCAACGACCCCTATATAGTTTTACGTCATATTTGATAATTTGTAGAACAAATTTGATTGACATCTGATATCTGTTCCCACACCGCAGATTTCATTCGCCAACAATTACGTTGTAATATCAGGTGTTCAGGCAAGATATCAACAAGTATATCATTTTTTTCAAGATGACGTCACGCAATAACGTGGTTTATCCGAACCCCACGCCACACAATCTGAATATTCATATTATGTTAATCTAATCATACACAAACTTCGTCAGAAATCCCGGAAAAGATTAACGAAGCAATTACGGCGGGGTGGGGATATGCGATTTTTCTCGCTAGAAACCCTCGTAATTCATTTTTTTTTATACTGAAGATGTCAATCCCTAATAATTTGTGTTTTTAATCAAATTCGTTGATTGGAAATAACAAAGAGCTACATGAATTACGGTGTAATTTTACTTATTCCAGGAATAATACTAGAGGAATATCATCTCTCATGATACGATCAAACAATCAGGAAGGGTGTTTATTTCCGTTGTTAGCCATAGAGTTACTTGGATCTACATTTTGAAAACCTATAATTAGACATTTGATAATTAATGCATCTAAAATAACCAGTATACTGAGAGGGTGTTTTGTGTGTTTAAACAACCGCCTTTTTACGGAAATACCCTCTTTTTTACGAACACCCCTTTTGGTCGTTGAACCGTTGTGATTTGACGGAGAAACAGGTTCCGTCGGACATGACAATTTTTTTATTTTTGCTTCGATGTTTGACCTTGAAGCAACTGTTGAGACAACTTTTGCTACTTTATTTAGTTATTATTATTATTATTATTATTATTATTATTATTATTATTATTATTATTATTATTATTATTATTATTATTATTATTATTATTATTATTATTATTATTATTATTATTATTATTATTATTATTATTATTATTATTATTATTATTATTATTTTTAGTTTTTGGCTTGTCGCATCGCTGTTTGTTCATGAAATTATATGATTTGGGCGCGAAGTTCCATCGCGTAACTAAGAGTTTACCCTGACGCATTCTCTTTGTTGTCCCTATGTTGGACTGATATTGAGATCTTTCAAAAGGCGTCATTCTCTCACCCCCTAAAATGAGATACATGTCTTACCACGCTGACCAGATACAAAATAAAATTTGCAACCAAATGTACACATAACTACAAAATATCATGCATTTTTCTTCCATTTTCCATTGGATCCTGTATAATTAAGGCAAAGATCTCGTCTTCAGTCATCAAGGTGGACTAGTCGCTTTCGGAAATCGATATGACGATTTATTTAACCACGACCTTTGTAATAATATATTTAACACGTTTAACGACACAGGCAGAGGTGTGATTCGGAATTGCGCATTTTCTGTTCATTCTTTATTCCTACATGTCAACATAAAGTTGAAAAAACTTTGATAAATCGTTAAAAACATCAATCGGTCAGATATCGAAATGTCAATGGCATACCTTATGTGGCATATCACCTCCCGTTTACCGCGTAAAGTGTACCCCAGAGTGTATTTTACGACGATCAGGCTGTCGTTTATTCGCCAGTTCGCAAAGTGATGAATAGAAATACCCACGATTTGTTTATTCAAATGATGATATGCAATATGGTATCGAAACTCTTGTGGGACTCATGATTGGGTATTTTACTATCTACAGCAGATAGTGAAAAACCTTGCCCTTGTACTATACAGGGTGGCCCAGAAAGAATGCTACACCTGCGATCGCTAATTTCTTCAACATCATCTACAATATGTCATTGGTTTTTGTTTCACTGGGTAGAACATTCTTTTTCCAACAATATGATACCGTGATCATTGATTTTGAGTGATTCGTCTGGATCCTGCGGCCATTTTTCCGAAGCAATGTCGTTTCCCAAATTTGCCAATTTTTTCAACAGCGGCGGTCATCGGAACACCAAGATATTCTCACGTCTCAGCGTGCTATAGCAGACAAACCGCGATGACAATGGGAGATGTAGCTCCTTGTCAAAGCGAGGGCATTCCTGCGCTTTGTCTCGACAGAGATTATTCTATGCCACGCCGTAACGCGCGAATATATCGGTGTTCTGATGATCGCTGGAGTTGAAAAAATAACAAATTTGGGAAATTGCGTTGCCTCAGAAAAATAACCCTAAGATCCAAAAACCTCAATAAAAATCAATGATCATGGTATCACTTTGTTGAAAAGAGAATGTTCTAACCCATGAAATAATCACCAATAACATTTTGTGGATGATGTTGAAGAAATTAACAATCGCAGGTGTAGCATTCTTTCTGGGCCACCCTGTATATCTTTCATCATTTTTGTTTGCATATTTACATTTGTTTTGTTTTTCGATTTTAAATTTTTAAAGCTTGCCTTGCATTAATAAACTTTTATCTTTATCGGAGTCAGTATACCACAGAATGACAAAATGAAAGGGGTGGAAACAGGGGCAAGATTTTTAACATATTTATTCTTAGGCATTTTCTAGGCCTACTCTATGAAATTAGTGACGTGAAAATTATGAAACCGTATTTTCGAGAAAATGTCACCTAATTCCAAACGAGGCTGGTAATGCATCTCAATATAAAAAAAAATAAATGTCCTTAAATTCACCCCACTGATAACGAAATTTATCATAAATTCGACTGAAATTCACTCTCATCCCTCACTCCTTTAATTTTAATTATAGTCAAGGTTCACCCTGACGACAACTTAGTTTTAATAAAAAGCAGAACAATGAAAGAAACATATGAATGAAAGTTTGGCGAAAATCCACCAAAGAATAGCGGAGTTATGAACATTCAAAGATTTAATTTTTTGACGTCACATACGAGCAGCTCCCCATATGTAATGTGATATTAATTTAAAAAAATTACCACTTTTTATTGGTTCATGATAATTGAATGTTTTTTTTTTTATAGAAGCATGTATGAAATAATGTTTCTGATTATATATTGAATGCACAGGTAACATCATTTTAAATTTTCAGAGAAAATGACACTTTATGTAATTTACATTACTTGACAATGGGGGAGCTGCTCGCATGTGACGTCACAAAATTGAAATTTTGAAAGTTCATAACTTCGCTATTCTTTGGTGGATTTTCGCTAAACTTTCATTAATCTGTTTTTCTCAATGTTCTGCTTTTATTAAAACCAAGTTGTTGTCAGAGTGAACCTTGCCTTTAAGTATATTGTGAAAAGAAAGGGGGAAACTGGATTGTCAGATCCTCAGCTAAAAGACGGTGGGACCAATATCGTGAATGTTCATAAATCTTAATATCATGGAGTTGTCTAATTAAAATTGGGGATCTATCAATCGATTTGTTTTAAAATTGACGATTTCGTGTCGACTTAAAGGCCAAGTTCAACGTGATGTCAAGTTGGTTTGAATAAATGCAGAAAAATGAGAAAAACATATTAATGTAAGTTTGGCGAAAATCCACCAAAGAATAATAGAGTTATGAAGGTTCAAAGTTTAAATTTTGTGACGTCACATGCGAGCAACTCCCTATATATCATGTAATATAAATTCCATAAAATGCCGTTTTCTCAGAAAATGTAAAATAATTTTACCTGAGCTGTAAATATATTATCAGAAAAAATATATTACGTATAGGCTTCTGTGAAAAAACAACAACATTCAATTATCATGAACCATTAAACAATGGCAATTTATGGAATTCATATTACATGCCATATGGGGAGCTGCTCGCATGTGACGTCACAAAATTGACACTTTGAACCTTCATAATTCTGTTATTCTTTAGTGGATTTTCACCAAACTTCTACTAATTTGTTTCATTACGTCAGGGTGAACCTTGCCATTAATAACGTACTCATCCTTCCCATACTTTAAACCTTTTAGAAACACGCTCAGAATATCATATGCCAAATATACAAGAGTCTATGGCGTTAGTACTGACAGGGATACCAAACACAAAGAACAGCAAGCTTGATTTTCACAGTGGGGGAAAAAAACTAGAGTGATGAAGTGATAGGGGTTACGCGAACATTACATTAGCCAGATCAGTGTCACTATGCTAGGGGGAAAGTAGTGAGACACGTGTATCCCAGGACGTATAGATAATTACTTACGAGATAATTGACGGCAAGATTGATCAAGGAAGTATACGAGGAGGAGGAGGAAGATGGAGGGGGCCCTGTACCGAAGCCACCCCCGACCCACACACACACACACACACCCGTGGAGAACTGTAGTTTACAAAAAAACGTGTACTTGAAACGTCACGATCGACACGTCGTGACTTTGTTTCGTTGTGCTTTTGAGGTTTTTGCGTATCTGATGACATCAAACTCAAAGGGGAAGAGCAGGATTACAAGAAGTCCTTTGTTTGGGGTAAAACTACTTGAGAATCATTTGCACTGTCCAAGGCTTCTACTGTTTAAATGTCATGGTCAAATGTTCATTGTTTTTTAAGCTATCGCCATTAGTATTCATTGTAGCGGGCGAATTTGTTGTGTGGCTTTGAATCGGGATCAATTTCTATCAGGATACGATATCAATTCAATACCGGCAAATAAACGCTTGTTTCTTCACAAATATCCAAATTCAAGACAAATCCTTCCAGCCAGGAGTTGCACGCCGGCATGTGTTTATTTTGGTATACGTTTCAACATATTTGGTTCTTGACGCATTTTGACTTCGTCCAGTCATGCCAATGTCCTTTAAACACTGTTAAAGTTAAACGTGTTGGGATTGTTGTATGTATTGAATCACCGACAATTTCTCACATCTTCACGCTCCCTCATCATAGGAACATATCACGCCCGCCCAGTTGTACACCACTTCCACTTGCTGAGGAGTAATATCCTAGCTCGGCTACCACTCAAGTCAATTTTGCCTACAACGGGATTTCTTGTCCCCTCACGAACCAATTCATACTCTGGGGTGGGGGAGGTATTGCGGATGAAGACGTCTTATACCCAAGGACACTCACGTCGCGACGGGATTCGAACCGAGTATCTCTCATACGAGAACCCATTGTCTTATCCACTCAGCTACGACGCCTGACGACAATAATGACTGATTTGCACCCGTAGAAATGGCATTGAAAGCTAAAGAACCCCTCTTGCCCCTCTTGCAGAATTCCTGGCTACGCCACTGAGTAAAGGGAGAACGAGGAGAAGAAGAAGACAGATTGGGGTATCAAACGATCTCAAGGGCTATATGCGGGTAGGAAATGCATGGCGAACAGGCAACAGGCACAAACCAAAGTGTGTAGCTGAATGACGTGCAATTGTACAAATACAGCAATGTCCAGTAGTATAGATCTTAAATCAGGTTTTGAAACACTTACATACGGGTAGGAGCAAATTATACAACGATAACATAACGAGATAAACCCGATAAGTGTCACAGTCTTTCCGTTGTCAGATAGATACCAATCTCGAAATCAACTCCTGAGCTTATGCGCGTCGGTTGTCGGTAAGAATCTTGAGACCAAATCAAACTGCAGTACGGAAAAGGTCCAAATCTTTGATAATCCTGTTAATGTCTTTAACCTCCTCGAACTCAATCTTTTGGAGATGTGTATGAGATTAAGATTAATATTTTAAACAATATTAGCAGTGAAAGTATTACTTTACCAACTGCAGAAGTTTTTAACTACTTGCAAAAAAAAAACTGATGTAGTCGTACATGAAATAGTATATTTGTATATCGTAGTAGTAATCGTAGTAGTAATAGTAATCGTAATAGTAATAGTAGTAAAGGTAAGAAGAATAACAATATTTTACTTGTAACAAATGTATAGAATTCGTAGTAGTGGTATTCGTAGCAATCGTAATAATAGTTGTCGTCATCGCAGTACTAGAAGTAGACCTATAGTAGTAGTAGAAACAGCAGTAGTAGTATAGTAGTGTTAGTAGAAGAAATAGAAGTAGAAGGAGTAGTAGTAGTAGAAGCAGTAATAGTAGTAGTAGTAGTAGTAGTAGTAACAGTAGTAGTAGTAGTAGTAGTAGTAGTAACAGTAGTAGTAGTAGTAGTAGTAGTAGTAGTAGTAGTAGTAGTAGTAGTAGTAGTAGTAGTAGTAGTAGTAGTAGTAGAAGTAGCAGTAATAGTAGTAGTTGTAGTAGTAGAAGTAGTATTAGCAGCAGTAGTAGTAGTAGTAGTAGTAGTAGAAGTAGTAGTAAGAGGTAGTAGTAGTAGTAGTAGTAGTAGTAGTAGTAGTAGTAGTAGTAGTAGTATTAGCAGCAGTAGTAGTAGTAGTAGTAGTAGTAGAAGTAGTAGTAAGAGGTAGTAGTAGTAGTAGTAGTAGTAGTAGTAGTGTAGTAGTAGTAGTAGTATGATATAGCAGTAGAGCTCCGACCTTCTCATTAAACGGTGTCGTTCTCCTTAATTACAATAATGACAATTCCAATGTTTCTTTAGTACTCCTTGAGCTACTTCAAATGAATAAATCAAACAACATGCATGCCATGAGGGTTAATTTCCGATTATCTTAAGGAAATGTACAAAATTAGGGCATGTAACATTCAGGAAGAGTAATGCCCTTGCGCTACTGATTCACAAACCCAATTTTTATCACAGATATGCAGAAAATATTATTTAGAAATGTTGAGTGGTATTTATTTAATCAACGTAAGGCTGAATTTCCGAGTATCTTAAGGAGATGTACAAAATTAGGGCATGTAAGATTCAGGAAGAGTAGTGCCTATAATTCAACGTTACACTTCCGATTCACAAACCCAATTTTCATCACAGATATATACAGAAAATATTATTTAGAAATGTTGAGTGATATTTAATCAAATTGCTTGTCAAATATTTGTTCAACATAACTCGCAGAAGCGTGCCCATCTGGGAATTAAAGGTAAAATTATTCGACACTGTCATAAACATGCTCTCACATTTAAGTTCTACAGATACGTGCGTGATTTTCTTATCGTGAGTTCTAACAAATAATAAAGCTCTTGAAACAAACAGATTATTGGACAAACGAGAAGCATTTATTGACACGCAGTATTTTGCCCTCTTTTCCTATTTCTTAAATTCGCTTTTCTTCCTCGCTTCCCTTTGCCTTTATAGGACCCCATCATTTTCATCACATTTCTTTTGTTTCATTTCATTTATTTCGGTTACTGTATTTCCTTGTATTTTTCATTTGGGATGTGTAAATTAAAAAGTAGGACATTATTATAACAATTGTGTCTCTAACATGTCTGATTATAGTATATCTCAATATATCAACTTGCATTATCCCATTGTATCTAAATATTTATTTTGTATTGTAATATAAATTCTCATAACTTAAGTGTACAGTACAACCTAAGTTATGAGAATTTACATTGTGTAATTGTTTTGTTGAAAATACAGAAATAAAGTCAACTAACGAAAAAATAGGTGTTTAACACTTTTTAAGGTCTTCGTAAAACATATATTTAATATACATATCAAACCTATCAATATCAATAAGTTGACGTTTAGCTCACTCTAGTAACTGGGATAGTATCTCAACATTTAAAAGGTCCGATGAGTGACCACACTTTCTCAATGTTGTATCAAACGTTTAAAGGTGTTGGCTAACATTTACCACAGTTAAAAAAAATCTGAGCTACATGATTCCCCATGCTACCATTGTCTTTGATAAAGTCTAAAAATGACGCCCTGAAAAAATTGTATTTCAAAACGATTATTTAGTGCTTTAATAAAGTGAAAATCGTAAGTTGATTCACCTACCCATTTTCTCCCATAGACTTACTGTGTACACCTGGGCAATTTCAACTCGCCCCGAGTTTCAATTGTTTATTCATGCATAACTTGCCATTGGCAGTGTAACTTTCCAAACTTTTTGTTATTCTAGGGTGTTTATTTGTCCATATGAACACTACTATGTAGTTCAGGTATCAAAATTTGACAATTTTTTAACTTGAAGCTCCACAATGTTAGCCTATCACTTTAACCAGCTTGATCTAAAAATAAACATGTTGAATCCAGCTGGATGAAAGGTTGTTTATAACATCTAGAAAATGTTGTTAAGTGTGGTCACTCCTTGGCCTTTTAAATGTTGAAATAACATTTCCGTTTTCAGAGTGCTCTGTTACACATCGGAAGGTCGGGTTTGACATGAAAACCCCTGGTGGTAATTCGTGACACCATGAATTAAACACCGGCGTTGAATTTTCTGGGTTATTTTACCACTGTGGGGATTATTTTTACACTCGTATACAGCAGGGGCATCACTAGACCATTTTGAATGGGATGCAAGGACGATGAAAATAATTTACCTGCCCCCCCCCCCACCCTAGTCTAGGATCTAGCCGTTTCTATTTCGGTTTAATTTCTCCGAGATGCAGCCATACTCGAATATCGCGCCAGGCCGAGTGAGGGCGATTACCCCAGTGATTGCGTCGCCCGATTCTTTCGGGCGACGCAATCACTGGGGTAATCGCCCACACTCGGCCTGGCGCGATATTCGAGTATGGCTGCATCTCGGAGAAATTAAACCGAAATAGAAACGGCTAGATCCTAGACTACCCCCACCCCCGCAAAAACATCCCAGCCGAACAGCAAACGACAGGCGGGGTGAGGGGCGGCCACGACGACGAAAAAAAAATTGCCTGCCAAAAACGTCTAACAGCATCCGACCAGCGGGGGGAGGGGGAGGGCAGGGCAGGGGGCCAATGACGCCAGGAAATGTTCTTGCTAACCCCCCCCCCCCCAAAAAAAAAAAAAATCCCAGCCAAACGGCATCCGACAAGCTTGTACAATTCTTTGTCTACTGGCAAAATGAAAATACCGACTGGTGGTCAAATTGCCGGCAAGTAAAATTAAAATGCCGACCCCCAACCCCAACCCCAACCTCTATGTGACGCCCCTACTCGTTGGTGTTAGGGTCAAACTCCCGAGTGTAGCTCTAACACCCGAGGTGTGGTCCACCATTTACACCGGGGTTTTTAATAATGCACCAACTTTATTGCTGTGTCCGAAGTGTAGGCCTATAGCAGCAGTTTATTATTATTATTTTACACGAAGAAAATCTACGCGTACAAACCAAAAAAAGGATCGCTTTTCCACTCAAGGCTCGTTCATTGCTTCGAAATTTACCAACAAATCCCCTGATAGATGCAGACATCAATATTTTATTAAAGGCCGGGTGTCTCTTTTGCACGCCTAAAATTTAACATATTGCAAATAAACTGGCATATAGAAGAAAATGATATTTAAGAACGTTCAGCAAAGTGTAAGAGGTAGAAACGTAGTTTTAGTGGAATCATACATGTAGTAAACGTTTGACTTCGATTTGATTTGTTAAAAATATTGTGCTAGTCTACTGGTTTATTTTTGGACAGTGCATGTAAGTCTCTTTGTACCTCCATGGCTAGTGCCGTGATGCAATAGGATTGTACACGTATATAACCTTGCATTCCTTTCAGTGCCTGACACATGCCAGCATAACCGTCTGGTATTACATAAAATCAGCCTGATATATCTAAGTGAGATTTGGAACAGTGTGCCTAGAACATACACGACTTTGCCCATTTTTGCACGTTTTGTTTTAAATCTAGGTAATTTCTGATCTTCAGATTTCACAGGCAAGTCTTCTATGAATAGCCTAATGGCATGAATAATGTTTGCTGTGTTATGGGAGGGTTGCAAATGAGATTCCTTACTTTAATTTACTCCTTATATTTTAAATCCAATCACTACAGCACTATCTGTATTTCCGGGAGATTTTCCGCTCCTACTCTATCTAATCGCACACATTAGGCGGATAATTTAAAAGTAAATCCTCATCTTACCCAAACAAATTTCGGAACAGACTTAAATTATTCTTAAATCCTACATCTCTTAGTTTCTCCTTACACACCCGACGTAGTTTTGGTAGTTATATTTTGCCATTTCGTTGGTTATTAAAAAATGTAAATTGAAACTATTTTGCTACATCATATACACGAGACGACTTGGATATCTGAAATATGCTTGTCTGATAACTTAATATTCAACTTACCAGTTACTCAGATTATGTTTGCAAAATTTGACTTGGAAAACTTATTTTGGCTGACCCAGATTCTTACTATAAAATCTACAGTATGTCTGTGGATTGACCCATATGTTTTAGTCTGTGGTTCTTAATTTGGTTAGGGTACACGCCGTTATGTGAAAGTCTCGTTACTTGGTGTATTTTTCCCAAGGTTTGTAATTCCGAACCTTCGGAAGTTGGGAAATGACGATTCTTCGTGGTAAGTCAATGCGATTAACGAATCCCGATGAAAAGTTTTGTC
Organism: Eucidaris tribuloides; assembly: GCA_001188425.1. Classification (NCBI taxonomy): domain Eukaryota; kingdom Metazoa; phylum Echinodermata; class Echinoidea; order Cidaroida; family Cidaridae; genus Eucidaris; species Eucidaris tribuloides. The sequence goes on from JZLH01S0040222.1 coordinate 18,089, forward strand.
TCGAATTATGAATCTTGGGCTGAAAAAAAACCTTGCAAAAGATCAACATTTACTTTTATATTCAGATGTATTTTATTTGAAGAGTAACGACACCTCTTTTTCTTCCAATACCTGCAAATTTTGTGTATTTTAACTTCAAATGCATGGTTGGGTATCCGTTATAGGAAACCCTTTAGTCACCATTCTTATCCTACACAGAACATGGGAATATATTACATCAATAGTGCGCGCGGGCGCGTGTGTGTGTATATATACGCGTGTGTGTGTGTGTGTGTGTGTGTGTGTGTGTGTGTGTGTGTGTGTGTGTGTGTGTAGTATATGTGTGTGTGTGTGTGTGTGTGTGTGTGTGTGTGTGTGTGTGTGTGTGTGTGTGTGTGTGTGTGTGTGTGTGTGCGTGCGTGCTTGCGTGTGTGTACGTGTGTGTGTGTGCGTATGTGTGTCATTAGTGTCTACACGTGTGTATATGCGTGTTTGTTACCGATGTTTTTCCCATGAGGCTGAATATCCATCTACAGAATTGTAGACAACACTAAACTTGGCATTTCCGATATTATATCTATGGACAAAGCTATTTGGGAGAAAAACTTATGCTAAGTGGCCCTTGTGTCTATAAATGATGCATTATAGCATTTGCATAAAAAGCGTGGTTCCTAACAGCTTCAGGAGATTTAATGATCAAACTAAGATAAATTCCGATTTTAATAAGCTTTGTTGAGGATGCGCACTTGCATAAGTTACGTTGAGATTAATACAGACAGCAATTATTCATACGCCCTCTTGGAACGATCCGGGTGAGTTCATATCAAAAATGTTACAGCGTACGCAGTTTTGTAACAACTCCAGTTTGAATCTAGCTTACATAATTATTGAAGAGCGTACCCGGGAAGAGGGGGTCACTCTCCACACGGCCTGCTACTCACCCGTGTTCAACAACCTCAGAAATGCATCCTAAATGGCGTAACCTACCTAACCAAATTTGTAACCCTAAATGGCGTAACACATGAGAAAAGTTATAGTTTAAGTGGCGTGTACTGGAAAATTCACTAATTTGATATTTTAGCCAAGTGTCAATTCTCATCTAAAACATTAAATTGCATAATACACAACCAGAAGAGGCTCAAGTAACAGTTGATAATTCAAAAACAATTTTCCTAATTAACAAACGTTTACAATGACTAGACAGGAGATGTTATTAGATCTACTCAAATTTGCACCCCTAAATGGCGTATTCTATATCACTAAATTAGTAACCCTAGATGGCGTGACATGTGGAAAAAACTGTTACCTTCAGTGACAATTGTCGCTGAATGGTGCTGAAAAGGCAACCGTTTTCCAAAAGACGTCGACGACGACGCGTGAAGGCTCGAAAAGGGACCCGATCCGACGCTATTTTTCTGGATGCGGGTGCGTATATGGACAGTGGACCGCCCCCCCCCCCCCCCACTCCCCGGGAGCGTACTTCCACACTGCTAAAACTCGGGTGTTAAATTACGCCAATTATAGACAGTGGCGCAAATCCATTATGAAATGTAGGGGGGACATCATTTGTTATCATCCACGGCCAAAGCCAAAAACCCAGGTCACGCCAGCCGTGAAAACTCGCTCGGGGGGGGGGGGTAGTGACCGAATTTTTTCCCCCAAATCCAGGGTTTTTTTTCTCCAAATCGTGGGGGGGGGGGGCATTTCATATTGTGTCCCCGCTACAAAATCGTGGGGGGGGGGGGGGACGGAGTGTCCTCTTGTCTCCCCCCCCCGAATATAGGTACCAGATGTGGTATCAAATATCAACAATCTGGGTGTCACACTTAACCCTTTAACTCTTTACACGCTTAATTTATTCTGAGAAGATAATAATGACAATTATTCTTTCCATATTTACTTTCTTAGAATTTTACTTCCTTGTTGCAGTATTGAAAATTGTAATTTTTCTGTAGCTGGGAAGATAGTTCAAGCAAGAACAGTTATATGATTACATTTAAAGATTAACGGTTCAGGATTTGCAAGACCACAACTTCCTCTTTACCAAATAGCCCCAAATGGTAGTTAAGTACTTACAAATGGCGTGTTGTATGTCACGAACTTGTTGTTTTATGAGAAAAACTAAGGATGATTACAAGGTTATGTGAAGTGCACTCATTGTGAATGATTTTAGCTGATTTCATTCATTTTGCTGTTTTGTTTTATTTGTGGGGGGGGGGGGAGTTGCAAATCCTGAACCCAATCTTTAAGCACACTGGTTACTTTTTAGTGTGTCCTGTACAAAGGTGATGGAGAAAATAATTATCACAATCGTTCAATCTAATTGAACGATTGTGCACAGATGCAACATTAGTGCGCAAATGGTTGATTGTCAAGTGCATATTTACATGCGTGCGTTGGAGTGTCGTTGTCATGCTCGCCTCAGTGAGTACCAATGTCATGTTTACCCGCAAATCTATCTATTGCACGGTCTTTAAATACTCACTAAATGTCACGGAGCTAATTTCTACTCCTTAAACAGTTAAAGGTAAATGACATGATTGGGGTAGTCCTCAACTTGGGCTGAAACTACTCTAGAATCAAGTAAACTATGCAAAGATTCTCCTGTGAAAATCTTGTAGTCAAACGTTGACTCATTCTAAAATAAACAATGTCAATATCTCTCGTCACGGAAACTTGCTGTGTGGCTCTCCATGGGGCTTATTCTTATCGTCCCCGGATAAAATTAAGATACTCCTATGTTTATGCTAGATTCTCCTTAAGTAAATAAATTACAGACAAATCCTCCCAGGTGGGAGATCCACTCCAGCTAGTGTATAGTTGGTATATATTTCAACTCATTTGGTTCTTGAGGCATTTTCAGGTGTTTCCAATCATGTCACTAACCTTTAAGGCAAGGAATCTCATTTGCACCACTCCTGGAGAACATCAATACACACCTTATGCCCCTAGGGTTATTTACTGTATAAAAGACACGTCTGTGAAATCTGATGATTAGTGATTACCTAGATTTGACAAATGCACTAAAGAGAATACGGTCTCACGGACCATTATAACTCCATGGTCAGACTCCGTGTGAAACTCGCTGAACAAAATCAGCTTTACTTCAGTTACCATGTTTTATTTGTCTAAATAATAATCTACATAAGACTTCTGTATGAAATTTGTTATGTTCATGAATGCATTTGTCCGGGGGGGGGGGTGGGGTGTCATTACAAGGTGTACACCATGCGCGTGTATGGACTTCAAAATGGACCCTAAACAAGTAATTATCCTTCGATCTCAGTATACCCTAAACAAGTATTCAAGTCTGAAAAGATACACTTTTAAAGTAACATTCTGTTAAACGTATACCCTTTTTTCCTGATTTTGGCGATTTTGATACCCTTTTCAATGTACGCGAGTTCATCGCCCGACCGTGAAAAACAACCCTTTTTACTCGTTTTTTTTCACACGCGCATGGTGTACACCTCGTAATGACACTGCCCCCACCCCCAGGACATTTTGTATAATTATAAATGTCACAGTATATCATACACATGATCGTCATCAGCGATGTAAGGGTCTGAAAGAAGACTAGTAGACAAGCAAAAACAAATTGTCCCTACGCGACAATTCAAATCACAGTCTAACATTTACTAATTACATGAAAGTTGATTTTCTAGCTCCTATACTTTGCTAAAGGTTCTTTTGATGGTATTTTCATCTATACACCTGTATACTATATAATGTCAAATTTGAAGCTTGCAAAAGAAACTGGCCAATATTTATCTAGATGTAGAACACAACTTGGAATCAAATTGAACAATCAATGAACATCAACTAATGAATATTATTCATTCCATTTTTTCACAGACTAATGAACACCATCGGGTATACACTGACAATTTCTCCGAGCTAAAAGTGCGCAAAACGTAGATTTAGATCCCTTGTAGCCAAGCTTTTCAATCACAGTTTTATGTTTTAGGTTGATTAAAGTATGTTACATAAACCGTATAGTAATTATTAAGTTATTTTTTGCCACAGTGCATATTAGCGGGACATCATGGTTTAGGGGATAACGGTGTGGGTTTTCTTGCAAGAGGTCCACGGTTCAACACCCCAGGTGTTGAATTTAAAAACAACATTTTTTGCAGTGTACAAGACAACTATAAAACAACGGCTTTTCCGTTATCCCAAATCCAATCAGAAAACGTCGTAGAAATCACACAAAGACACAGACGCGCGCAAACACAAAAACAAACCACTATAACACAAATACAAAAACCATATCCGAAAAAAATATACACCGTCAAAAAAGTTGCCTTAAACTCACCTTAAATGTCACGTTATTCCTATGTGTAGCAGATGTCAGCTGACAAACCTTTGACTAAGAGGTAACTAGTAACTTGATAACTAGTTACTTGATATCTATAATGCTTGCAGACAACGTGTAGTACCAGCTGATCTGAGTATGTCCTTCGACGTTGTTGAAGTTCGAGTGCTCCTCCAGTATGAAGTAACGTCTGTATCGCTTTTCCTGTTTTGTCCTCTTTTTAAATCAAGTATTCACTGAAGCAACTTATTCTAAACAAGTTGTTAAATCTTTAAATTTATTGCAAGGTGATTCCAATATATTTGGTCTAAGTTAGTCCTGCTGGAAAAAAAGAGCGTCCATTCAGAAACAAAATGCGGCGCTTCTATAAAAGAAAATATCCGAGTGTGAAGTGCATACAGTTCGGTCATCTAAATTAGGCGCCAAGTTTTCACACGCTGAATAATGCTTCTGCTTATCGCGGCGACACGAGCGGCAAAGTGAATACCTTAATTATATTTTATCTTGCTTTGGAATTATATCTGGTAAGGGACTTGTTGGTGTATGGGGGGAAAAAAGAAATGTATAGTATTAGTCCTGCCCCGTGACGATCTCATCTTTGTGCCGAATGGCTTCTTTATAATACCACGTGCTGTGCGAAGGCGTGTTTTCGCTTGCCGTTCATTGGTTAAAATTCGATGAATGGAACGTGTGTGGATATCTTGAGCAGACGATGAAGCCTCAAATGATGTTGATTTACGCGGGAATCAATCCCTCCCGCGTAATTTTGTCGTGCATCAAGTCAGACCGTGTATACCGTATCATGACATCACCATTCACTATATGACTTCGGCACTTGATCATTTTCCGTCGTATACTGTCATTTTGTTATTGTTTTCGTTGAAGCTTTGGAACTGATTTTACTTATCCATTTCAGTTTGTAAAGACATTGAAACAATTTTATAAATACATGTATCTTGCATTGATACTGGAGGTTATTCCATTTACCCATTTACAAAGTGGTGGGATTAAGAATCCTCCATAGCAAAAATGAAGTTTGACAGCAGTGCGTCGAGAAAAGTCGGTCACCCTGGGAGGTGGACACGGCTCATATAAGAACGCGACTGGGCACCGTATCGGTGGACACTTTAAAATGACAATTAACATATTATTAGGGTCTGGGTTAAAGGTTAATGACATGATTGAGCACACTTGAAAATGCCTCAAGAACCAAATGAGTTGAAACATATACCAAAATATACAACAATTGGAGTGGATCTGCCAGCTGGAAGGATCGTCATTAATTTGTTGTACTATTGAAGAATCAAGCATGAACACAATACATACCAGTATTGAATTTCTCTCGTGCCCCGACAGAAATAGATCTTATAGAAAGCTACACAACAAATCTGCCCGTCACATCGGATATTGTACATGCAGTTCTTTTAGAATGAGTCAACATTTGACCACAAGATTTTCACAGCAGAATCCTTGCATAGTTTACTTGATTCTAGTTCCACCCCGAGGACTACCTCCAATATTTACCTTTAAGCGCAGGATAAAATGATGACATTGATAGCATAGGATTAGAACGATTATGGGATAAGGTATTTTCATTCACACACGCTTGTATAGGTTTCACACGCATATTATTACTCAAGAAAACTTAAGATTATGCTTATTTGATTAAGACCAGTTAGGAAGGGTGAGTGGCAGGGTGTGTGATTGAGATTTCTGAAATGGTTTGATTGACTCTTTTTCCCCTGTTGAAAAAGGAAAACATAGTTGGCTTCTGTGGAAATTCTCACACACGTTATTTTTTTTCTTATTTCAGTTTTTCTTTCTTCTTGCCCTATTTTTTCCTATGTCCCTGTTTTTCCTTTCGACGTCTTTGTAATAATGTTGTTTCTTTAATAAGACTTTAATATTCCCATTTAGGGACTTATACAATGCAAACCTCGTTTTTTAATTGGTTCCTCACATTTCATGATGCCAAATTGTCTTTTATCTCTTGATTATGACGTTATATCTTGTATTTGTGTTATCGATTGTATTATTGTATTTATTTTTGAAATGTGGAACAATAAAATCAAATCAAAATCAAATCAAATCTCTCGAAAAATATGTTTTTAATGTCTGATAGGGAGGATTGCATTACTTTGTGTAACGATAGTGATATTGCATGACAGTTATCTCGTAAACATGATGATGAACACTAGATCCTGCATAAGTTAAGAATACACACTACTGGTTATTGATAGAAAATCTTTCATCAAAATTTCACATTTCATTAGTTTCCAGGTGAGAGTAAATTACATTTGCATTATAATGTGGGACTAATTCACTTCATATGCAATAAAAAGTTGAGGGATTGGCAGTTTGAATACCCGACTGAGTCAACTCAGTTGCTGCAGTGTGAATGGCATAGTCCCACATATTGATTTCTGTGTTAGTACTTTGTCAGCAGTGGGGATTTGTATAGCAGATTTGTCAAAAACGAAGTGTTCTGTCGTTTTCAACTACTCTCTCCGTACTATAGTGACTTTTTTTTAGAATACCACCTGTTCACAGAAGGTTTGAAAGCAGTTGATATCAAAATGATGTTGTTCTGCAAGTAATCAACCAGTACTGTGTATTCTCTTTAACTTACGCAACGATTGTTCCATTCCAGATTGCCAATTCAAAAATCCCCGAACCAATTCCCTTTTAAAAAAAATAGCAAAGTTGATGTTCGTGATACGATTTCACAGGGACCCTCGAGTGATCTCTGAGGTGACAAAATGAGTGAAAACACTCCAAATTCATTCTTTAAAGAGTGAATATTTTTACTCGGTTTTTTTTTTTTTTTAGTAGAGAGAGTGGAACCTCTAGCTGTGTGCAGCATCTGATAGACCTACGATACGGTTTTGCGCGGGGCAATCATTCTTAAAGGCAAGGTTCACCCTGAGGTCAAGTTGCTTTTAATAAACGTAGAAAAATGAAAGAAACATATTAATGAAGGTTTGACGAAAATCCATCAAAGAATAATAGAGTTATGGAATTTTAAAGTTTTAAATTTGTGACGTCACATGCGAGCAGCTCCCCACATGTGATGTGATATAATTTCCATAAAATGCCGTTTTCTCAGAAATTCTCAGAAATGATTTTACCTGTGCATTCAATATATTATTACAAACATTATTTCATACAGGCTTCTATGAAAAAAAAGCAATTTGATTATCATGAACCCTTCAAAAAAAGGCAATTTGTGGAATTTATATTACATGACATATGGGGAGCTGCTCGCATAATGACGTCGCGAAATCAAAACTTTGAAACTTCATAACTCTGTTATTCTTTGGTGGATTTTCACCAAACTTTCATTAGTATGTTTCTCTCATTTTTCTGCTTTCATTAAAACAAACTTGACGTCAGGGTGAACCTTGCCTTTAAAATCTGGCGATTCGCGGGCACGTCGTATTATTCACATACACCTGACATTGAGTAATAGGTTCTGCGTGGACCTCATACCCTGCACAACTCCCCTCATAAAATGTTCGTGGACTGTATTCATTCCTGATTTATCCTTTTGTAAGAAATTATGAAATTTTAGGAAAACGGACAACAAACACGTATATGCAGTTGTAATTTAAGACTGTTGCATATCCCTGGAGTTTGAAACGAGCTGTGAAACAGAAGACGTGATATGGGATGTTAGGATACAATACGAATAGAGAATGCGATGTTTGGGATGATTCATTCTCGGAAGAGGAAACTTTATAAAACCATTACGTATCAGCCATCCCCCATGATATAGCAACTAAAGCGAAATCTATTAATATTACTGTTGGCAGTATATTCAGAAAGGAACATGATTATGGTACTTCCTATGGCCAATTAGTAGCATTAGTAATAGTAATAGTAATATTAATAGCAATAGTAATACTAATAGTAATAATGAGACCAATTCTACTACTACTACTACTACTACTACTACTACTAATAATAATAATAATAATAGAGTAGTAGTATTAGCAGTACTACTACTACTACTACAATTACTTCTATTACTTCTACTAGTACTACTTAAGTTACTTCTGCTACTACTACTACTACTTCTACCACTACTACTACTACTACTACTACTACTACTACTACTACTACTACTACTATTACTTCTACTACTACTACTT
>JZLH01S0040226.1:11023-24680 GCA_001188425.1 Eucidaris tribuloides
GATGCACAACCTTGTAAAAATAGACATTATGTAATAATATTTTAATGAAGAGGAACACATTTAATATTGAGGATAATATCATTTGAAAACTTAGTTAATAGACGACCTTTTGGCATCTGTTAGATAGCCAATTTGATAGCAGGTAACGATATCTCAAATTCTCGTATCATATTATACATGTGTGACCTGTTGCAACTTAATGAACAAGTTAATCAAAAACATCCACATAAAAAGATTTACAGGTGCAAAGAATAATTTTATTGTCACATGTAAAATATACCAGTAAAATTTTGGTTTCAGGACCATGTATAATAATTATTCAAGTGGCATAAGAAATAAATTACAGATCATACATTGATAACTTTATAAAGCCACCTAAACATACTCTATCCAACTAAAAACATAAAATTCCTTTAACCAGCAATCCAAAAGTTAAAATTATTTGTACTAGAGGAATAACAGTGAGAAACAGGAAGTTAAAAAGGACAGGAAATAAAAGAAGAGAAAAAGTGCAACATAACATCAGTAGCTTAAATTTAAGCCTCAAGTACCCATCCTCAGACACTCTATATGGCAGAGGCAAATGTGAGTTAAGTGAATAGAAAGGTACTCTATCTGCCTTGAAGTACATTGTAAAATACTTCTAAAAAGGTACACAAGGTACAGCTGTTTGATACTTGTCACTTTTGAACAAATAAGGTTGATGTAACATGTGCCAGTATTTACTATAAATGTGTTGTGTAAAATTGTTGCCATCTACACAAACACAAACATAATACCTTGTGTGTAGTGTCAAATGTTTTTTATGTTTCATATCATCTTGATAATGTCATCAAAATATTGTGAGTATACTGACTTTATCAACACATTAATCAGGGCTCCACACTAACCTTTTTTCCTACTTGCCCTTTGGGCAAGTGAAATAATCAGTTTCAGATTGTTACTTGCCCGAATGAAAATTTAACTTGCCCAGAAATAAACAATTATCAAAACATTAAAAATGATTTTTCACGAATTATATCTTTTAAAGGCCTTTGCATTGAATGTTTGGGTATGATTTATGAATTTAAAAAGTCATAAAATTAAGTATAATGAACAATATAATGATAACATTTCAGTATAAAATATTTTGCTCATGTTTGGTAAGAATTTTGGAGATGTTTTGCTCATTTCGTGATTAAAATTGTAACATTTTCAGTTTTTGCTTGCTCAACATGAAATTTAGTTGCCCTGGGCAAGTGGGCAAGTGCTAGTGTCGAGCCCTGCATTAAAAGTCAGTGATAATACAACATGTTTCAATTTTCAGCTTGTCTCAATCAAAACCACAAAAAGGTGAAGATCAATATTTTCAAGTTTTTGTCATAAATCTGTACACAGATTATGATCTCACTTGACAGGAATCATAAAGGAAATTCATTTAAAAATCAGACTACCTCTTGGGGAGGTGGAAGGGGTGTCAGGGACTGTGTCAGAAAGTTGAATTTCATACTTAGTGAGCTGTGAGGTCCACTAGCATGCCTTTATTTGGTTTGTTATGTATGGTAATTGGAAATTTAGTAAATTGATAGAAAAAATAGATACATCACCTTGTGAAATTAAAATTTTTCCTTTTTCTTAATTCTTGCACAAAATAAAACTGAAATTTAACTAGATTTATATGATGAAGAGTATGACTATATTTGTGTAATCAGTGTTATTAATTATGCTTTTTGAATGCTGTAGAACTGGGGATGGTGTGATTTTTCTCCAAACCCCACAATTTAGCTGATCACTCAATTATTACATCGTGAATGTAAACAAACTTGGATTATGATATTGGTAGTTTAATATTTCAACTTCTTGGTTTTGTTATTACACAAGGCTTTATCCAAAGATTTGTTGATGTAGCAATTGTAATTTTTGTGGTGTCATGAAGTGTGTTGCTTTTGCCTTGTCTCTTTAGACAGTCTATGTATATTTGGTTCGATTTGATGATTTTTGTGTACATTTGATTCAGATTGATATTGCAAAATTTATTGTTTCTTTCTTTCTCGACTTAAATGATGCATTTTATTTTTCTAACAGTCATAATTTGTCTGCTCATTTATGTTTATATTTTTAGCGGGTGAAATAGAGACTATTTATACTTTCAAAGCATATTATTTGAGTATTTCCCAAATTGTTCTTTTGAAGTATGACACAATTATGACACAACTCATGTTTAACTCTTTGTCTTCCTTAAAGTGAAAATGCATGGAATTTGGTCAACTTGCACAATTCAATCTTGGAATAATTATGTGACTTTTCTTCATTACTTATTTCAAAATCAATCCCATCTGAATGACGTTTCTGTGAAAATAATATTTTAACAAGCCATTGTCATTTGCAATATGAAATTTTGGAATGTAATTTTGCTGAATTTTGCGTATTCATTATGTTACTCATCTGTTTCATACAAGCATGGGTTGTGATCGCATTCTAAAATGAAATACCATATCTTGCTTTTATGTAATTGTATCCCCCGAACTGTGTTCGGCGGATACTATGGATTTGGCCCGTCGCGCCGCGCAAGAGTTTCGCTGTGGTGATCGCTCTAGCCGGAGCTGCAATTTCGTCTCTTGGATATATTATGAAGGTGTATTATGTAAAGCGAAGACCGCTATTGTTTTGGATGGTTGCGCCGCTTGGTCCGTCTTTGTACACAAAAAAGGTAACATGTTTCAGGGTCTGCCCTTTGTGTGCCTGAATACTGGCCGCATTTCTTGGACGGATTTTTCAAATTTGGTGTGTAAGTGTATCAATAGTCAACACAGACACCTTATAACTTTTGGTGATGCTGCCCAATCCGCTATTTAAAGGGTAAACCTGATAGGTCTAAATTTGCCAAGAAATGATATTTTTTTCTATATACTTTGTTGTTACCCAAAGGATTTTATTCAAACTTGCTGTATAGGTGGTATGGGTGGTCATTGTAACATGTAGGCCACATAGTGTTGACGATGGGCCTAGTACCGACTTCATTGTTTTTGCCGCAGCGAATTTCTAGAACCAGATTTTATTGGCAAACTGGCCTTTGGTAGGTTTATTGGGGGGGGGGGGGGGGTGTGCATTCTGCGTAAACAGTAGTTTTATTCAGTGCACAGCGCCACTCATTGTTCCAATTTAATAGAGATTTTCTGTGTGAGCCGCTCTACTGCTGCAGTTTTTCTTCCGAATCATCTTCAATTTGGTATGAAGGGTAATTATGGTAAAGTGAAGAATGTCTATTGTTTTTGGGGGGTGACCGCTCTGTCCCAGTCTTAGTACAACAAAAAGGTACATTTTCAGGGTCTGCTTCCGTGTGCATGATTACGGTCTACACGATTTTTTTTTCAAATTTGGTGTCGTAAGTGGTATCATGGTCAACTGTAGACACATATAAGCTTTTGGTGATGCTGCCCGCAATGTGTTCCAGCCTTTTACAGGGTCAAAGTCAAACTGATAGGTCTAAATTTGCCAAAAAATGCTTATTTTTTCAAATTACTTTGTTGGTAACTCAAAGGATTTAATTCCAAGACTTGTCTGTATAGGTGTATGGGTGGTCAATTCTAACATGTAGGCACACGATTAGTGTCGGCCGGGATGACCAAGAAGGCCCTCAGTGTTCCGACTGAGGTCATGTCACATTACTTGTTTATGATCTTATCGGCCACAATTTCTTTGTCCGATTTTGTTCAAAACTACTTTGGAGGTTTATGGGGGGGGGGGGTGTCATTTGGCGTACAATAGTTTTCCATGACAGCGGCCCCACATTGTTCGCCAACTTTTATAAGGCATGCCATGTCATATTCTAATTTATCCTTGTGGGGGGTGAAGGGACGGGTTCGGGGATAACATGTGCTCGAGGTGCGCCGCCCCCAGAAACCCCCCCCCCGCCCCCCGCCGAGTGCCTCTAGTTGTAATTCCACTTTTGTTAATAGAAAATGTAAAATTAAACTCTGCCATAGAGCTGAATGAATAGAGCACAGTTGTATTTATACTGCAGTGCTAGTTACGCGTCGGACAGCAGATTTTGATGTTTGGGAACTGGCTATTTATATTTACCCACCTAGAAGCCAATGTTCTCAGGACTTTTTGAATGTTGTAATTTGGTACTTGTTAAGCTTTCTGGTTAAATGTTAAAATCACATGTATGTACCAAATGAATATCCAATAAATGTAACGTTTATGTCCTGAAATTACATTCCAAACATATAATAATGTTTAGAGATAACATTTTGCAGTGTGGGTATTTTCAATGTCCTGTGAAATCATAAACATTTTGATACCCCTCGGATGTTTAACAGAAAACATTTCTTCACGAAAGTAAGATATATTTGTAAAATGTACTAGACAAGTAAGCTTTTCTTTCAGAGGACATTTGGAAAGTTATTGCTAGCTGGGATATAAGGCCATTTTAAGATACTTCTTTATTGTGTAGGTGTCCGCTTTATGTTTTTGTTTCTGTGTGTATCAATGGATGTTGTGGTTGTATCAAAGGGAAACTTTATATATATTTTTTTTTCTTTTTCTTTTTTACTTATTTATATATTATTTATTTGCTTATTTATTTATTTTTATTCATTTTATTAATTTACTTATTGTATTTACTTATCTAAGTATTTATGATTTTGTTTTTGTTTAGTTATTTAATTTACCCTGAAATTGAGAATGAAACATGGTAGGCAGGAGAGTGTGTAGATTTCTATTCCGGTTAGATCTCCTTTGCACTCTGATACAGTGTAGTGACAGACTCATGTTACGGCATATGTCATTTAACTGTCACCAATTGTAAACGTCTGATGTTAGCATGACATACACAACCCTCAATACCAAGAATGTGTCATACAATTTGGCAGAGTTCCCTTTACCATATAAATGCGTATCCCAGGTCCTTGTTGGGTCATTTTGATGATGTCACAACACCTGTGTCCCAGGGGGAGTTTTGTGGTTGTCCATCTGTTGTATGCTAGACAATGGGAATAAATTAACTCATGACATGCTAGTTAAGGGGATGTGGTAATTGATGAAAGGAGGGGGGGTAGGGTTACCAGCCTTGAAACACTGAGGTCGTGATCACACTAGGCACATTTGATGTAGGGACATGGAGTCGACCCTAGGTCGAAACCACTTCCCCCACTGATGTGAACACAAAACAAGTGGATTCGACCCTACATCGATTCCACATCCACGATGTGGATCGAAACTACCTGATTGAGGTAGTTTCGACCCTAGGAGGTGAGTTAAATTTCGTAATGTGAACGCAATATGTGGAGTCCATCTGGATCGACTCCACATATACCGGAAGTGACCTAACGCCCTCTGACACGTACCGCGGGAAATCCCAAATATCGGTCGCCATCTTTTAAAATTCGCATCTCGCTGTACGTTTGAGCATTTACAAATAAATACCCGTAGGATACCACATGAATAGTAGTATTTGCCTTTGATAGATGGCAATGAAAGAATCATATATTGCATACATTTGTCGCAATCTAAATTTTGCACGAGATCGGCGAATGCGATTTCTACTGCGAAATGCAGTGTGCGAATACGACACAGCGGCAAATACAGTGTCGTCCATCTTGGATATGCCGACTTACAATTTGTTTCCGTGGTAACGGCGCTTCACTTCCGGGTCATTCTAACATCCGGGTAAGTGGATTCGCGCCACTTACGTCATAACTCACTTTCAATGTGGATTATTGCGGTAGTGTGAACGCGAACACAATGTGGATCGACACCACTTCACTACCTAGGTACGAACCCACATATGTATAATGTAATCACGATCTGAGGGTCCTATTATTGGGACTAGGTCCCTCCTACGTGTATATATGTTGCACCATGTGTTACCCTTGGGTACCATGGAGTACCATGCTGTGTAGCCCCCTCTTGTGTCCATTAGAAGTACAGTTGTATCAGTTGTATAATGATGGTGCAAGTGTTGCACTATAATGTATGGACATAAATTGACCAAAAGTCAAGTGGAAAGTTTTTAAGGCCTTTAGTGTTGGATAAACATTTGACAGGAAACATTGAAAAACACACTAAAAATAACTTTACAACAGTTTGGTAACCCAGGGTATAGCAATGAAAAAATAAATAATTAAAATAACAGATGTCTATTAGTAGATGGTACCTTCTATTTCTGTCATATGTAATCTTTCTTTTTAAGGAACACACATCAAAGAATGACATGGCCAAATCTGACTTATTTGGCAGAAGGGTTTCCCCCCAAAATGTAGAACATAAATGTTAATTTGACCCATGTTGAGATATTGATTTTTGTTAAAATGAGACTAGCTAATGCTGAAAAGCTTTCTGGAAAACTGGTGTATCCTGGCACCCCATCCTATTGCCAGTTTTTGAGTGACAGTCCCCCTCCCCCTCCCCCTCCCTCTCCCCCTCCCCCTCCCCCTCCCCCCTCGCCTAGCTTCGACCATTTTGTGCATTATCTACAGGCCTACAAGACAGATGTTAGCCTGAGAACTTAAAGAAATGTGGCTTGTCTCAAGTGACCAGTTTGCCTGACATGAGAAAAGTGACTTATAAAATGAAACACGTTGACAGAAACAGTGTCATGGATACTAACTATCCTGATTTTAGATGTGTCCAGTTTACCAAGGTTTATTTTTCACTTACAATAAAGTTTAGTAGCAATGTTGTAATATGGACACTACTGTCAATATTGTAGCTGATTTACCAAATCTGTAATTTTCACTTTTTGAAGTCAGTCTGTGTAGATAAGAAAGGCATAATTGGTGTGTGCAAGTTTGAAAGTACCATATTTATTCAAATGTTTTCATGATAAGTGCAATTTCGTTCATTATTGTTCAATCATTTGTAGTTAAGTAATACTGTATACTTAAAATAACAATTGGGTCATACAAAATTGTAGACAGTAACAAGAAATGCTTGGAGTGGGTAAGTTGTACATGTTATATTATGCCATCTTCTGTAAATCAGCCATGTCATTTCTGTGTAATGTATGCAGATGAGATGTTCAATTAATGGTACAAAACTACAACTCAAAATTCAACTACAATTTATTTAAAAACTGTCAGTCTAGTAAATGTTGTAAAAGATATCTTGTATATGTAATTTATCTTGTGTGAAGATCCAGTGTAAGAAAAGCTGATGTACATTTACAGCAGGTAATTATGTAAAGAAATGTACAGATAATTTTTGTTGTGTGTTTTGTGAATGTAAATGTATATTTGTTTGCTTTGTACAAATGAAACACATACGGAACAGATTTAAGTCAAAGCCATGTAATCTTAATGCATTATTTTTTTGATACAAAAAATGTATAAGTACAACTCACTTTGCTATTTAAAATCATGTTTTTGATCAATAAACAGTACAATTGTAATTGTACAAGTGAAATACAGAAGTATTTCCAATTTTCCACCAAAGTTTTTCTTTGTTTATGAGTATTTTTTTCATTTATTAAATCTATTACAAATATCTCAACTGTGTGCATATGTTGTGTACGACATGTAATTGCAACTAAATTTATGTATGAAGAGTAATGTATGCGAGACTTGCACACTTAATGCCGTGTTTACAGTATGTTCCCGGCGGCCACGGCAACCACGTTTCAGGCCACCTTGGACAAAACGGGATAGACGCGAGACCACGCAGAAAGATCCGCTACGACTGGATCACCTCCAAGTGCTGTTGCGGCCTTTAACGTACTGTCAAGTTTTATTGCATTCCCATCGTTTTCCTACGGCGTACTAGGTTTCTCATCCTCACCAAATTTTTTGACGGTTAAAAAATCTGGCCCGGCATCCACGGTAACACGGACTGTCACGTTGGCCCAGCGCGTCCTCCCGCGTGGTCTCACGTCCACCCTGTTTTGTCCACGGTGGCCTGAAACGTGGTTGCCGTGGCCGCCGGGATTATACTGTAAACGTGGCATAAAGTTTGTGTTTAAGGACTGTATGAAATTTAAATCTAGGGCTCATGCTTGTCTAATTTATCAATGCTTTATTTTCATGAAACCGGACTTTTTATATCCAAAGCTTTTTTGAAAAGTGAAGATTTATGTGAATCTTTACATTATACAAGTTAATGATTGTAGCTTATTTGGTGGATATGTTCATTTCAGGATGTGCAAATTATGGAATCTTTAAAGGAATCATGCAAGCAATATGAACTTTAAGGTAATTTTCTGAATCTCGCACAGTATTAGGACCGGCTAGTGTATGTTTACTGACACACCGCCACATTGAACGTAGGCATCTACAGGGGCAGATTTGGTTAATCCTTTACATGTAGCGCTAAGATCCATCCAGTTACTCTAACATCTTAAATACATCATCACGAGCACACAAACTTAAAATGATCCACCCATGTTTAGCAGAGGCATACAACTTGACCAAGTAATTTCTGGCAATAAAACACATGGACAAATCTGTGTGATTATAAGTGAACATATATTTATTCTAAGTATATAAATGTAAAAAATATATTACACAATATAATATTGAATTGATATATAAAAAATGTAAGAAATAATGAGAATGCCAACCTGGCAGAAATTAATCCACATAATCCCATACTCCAATCTATCACAAATTTGTCTAACAATGTACGACTAGTGTACTATTTTACAGCTATACCTTCAAGCAGGCACCCTGCACCCCTCGCACCCCTCCCACCCCTCCCACCCAAATCAGTACAGAACTGTTGGGAATCATATACCTCCCTGTAGTGTGGTCCATGCTGATGGTTCACAAAATCTGTAACAGTTCTATAAATAGGCCATACATGTATTTACTCCAGCCTATCAACCTAAACATGGTCTAGTACAATATGGTAGCTATTTAATGTGATCCCACGAAACACAAAACAAATTAACACTTTGGGTGCTATCTGCCCACCGGTGCGCCGAGAAGACAATCAGTTCCATATTTTTTCATTTCAATGACAAACGTCACTGATACCAATGATATTCATCATAAAATGAAGACACGTTGAACCACATAAATGCCTCAACAGCATTTGGATTTTTATTTTAAAAAAACATACATTTTTTACAGCTTATACACATCAATCCAAAACCACCCAGCATCCAAAGGGTTAAACTAGGATGTCCATGATACTTAGGTAGTTCAATATACATGTACATTGTACCTCTTACTATATATTGTTATAACTACTGTACGTTAAAAGCCTGTAGGTATAGCACACTTCATCTAATGTACATCTGTAAAACACAGAGATATTACCAAACTCCAGATTATCAATGTCCACATGCTTCAGATTTAACACCTACTCCTGTCTTGATTGGCTGGCACAATCTGCTTGTCCAATGTCGTTCATTATACATGTACAGTGTACCCTCACTATAAAGAACACATTACAGTAGAACCTCGTTATAAAGCACTGATATCCAAATTACCGTTTTAACAAGGTGATTTTTCTGGTCGTTACTCTTGGTACTCTTTTGTTTATTAACCCTGACATAACAAGACCTCAATATAAAGAGGTAATATCTCTGGTCCCACTGACATCATTATAACAAGGTTTGAGAAATACATGTATAATGTACATGTGTATGGTACTTTTTGTTGTTACACAATTAAAGCTGTTAACTTTGCATCAGGGAAAAACAATTGTAGTTCATTTTCATGATTAATCAGCATTATTAATTAAATAATTATTAATTACTTGTCAATCAGTGTTACTTAAAGCTGACAAAAAAATGTGAATAATCCGTTATGACTCTCAACACACTATTTTTCACCACTAAATATCAACAGAAAGGCACTCCATAAATATCATCCACATGGTCAAAGGTAGTGAAGACCACCCAATGACTGATTCTTTCACTGTAAAATATCCAACAATCCATCACTGGATGATACGCAAGATATTGATAATTAGTATCGTGAGGAAAGGAAACTGGTGGAAGATGATGTCGATGTCCTTAAGCTTGCCCTTGAAACAAGTTGAACCTTCAATAAACTTTATATAAAGCGGGGACAATAATTTGTCAGTTATTTTGATTTCCTCCACCATCTGTTTAACAATGACAAGACATTGGACTGTGTAATTTTCATCACAAAATTATAGAATCATTTTAACCATATATGCAGGCTGCTTCCAATACTGGGGTTTCCCTTTAAAATTCTATCAGGCATCACAATGACAACCTGATTGTGTTGTGTAAGTACTGTACCAATTAGCTATCTCACTACAGTTTCAGGTATTACCAGATGCGTGATGACTGCAGTCCTGTTTGACTGTATTCTACATTGTTTATCATAAAAAGAATAACTTACTGAACAAGAGTATTGTACTCTTTTCATGATTTCTAATTCTATGAGAAATCCGCACAAGTGCACATAGGTCCATACATCATACATAAATCTAGCATACATAGAAAGTTATACAAATGTACATGTTAGAGACAAATATCAATGGAATACAAGTATAATATACAAATCATTTTGTCTGCTTATACACATACATGTAATTGCATAAGAGTCCTTAAAAACATCCTTTACACAATATCAACTGAATAATATCTGGACGATATATATACAGAAGTATGTACAGAACAATAATCGATTCTGTATTCCCGGTTTACATGGCTTCAACTTTGTTTGCAAACTCTTGGATTTCCTTTGCAATCGCATTGGCCAACTCCTGTTCACTTGCTTTTGGGTGTTTCTTGATGTAGTCAGCTATTGCACCTATTGTCTGTGTCTGTTGGAAATTAAACAAATAAACAGAAAATTGACTGTTAAGTATGAAATTTTACTTCAAAAGGCAAATTCGCTCAGTTTTAGTATGACAACCAAATTAAGAAAACTAGCAATTTGATTGCTGTACAATCAATGGTATGCCTCCACCCTCCCTGGCCAATTTTCCATCCAGGAATTTATGGCAATGCCCACACACAGAATTTAATTATCACCTAATACCCAACATAGTTCATCTTGAATTTGTCTATGAATTTGTTTATACTCCATGGCCACATACCTCCTCATTACACAGGGCATAGGCATATCAAGACTTTGCCTGTGCTATCATGGGCTCAACTTTAGGTACTTTAGGTAAGACTTAAAAACTTGAATTAAACAAGAGAAAAGAATAAATTATAAATTCTGTTGACATCTGACCCTCAACCTCTTACTTTTTTGCAAAAAATATAAACTTATTCCTAGCCTTTTATTCACTAAACCGCATAATTTGCCACCAACAATGGCCTATGATATGCCTGGAATATGGCAATAAATGCAGTTCATTGACCTTTAGCCTTGATCACTTGACAGAACTGTTCCATTGTTGCTAACCTCCCTACCATGCAACATTATCATTGGACACTTCTTGCTGTAGTTATCCCTTCATAGTGCAAAATAATCAAAAATTCAGTTTAACCTTTCACCTTTAACACTGATATTTTGGCAAAAATATTCCCCTGCCCATTACTATTTAACTTTTATACTACACTACAATCCCATTGGCTGTACTTAACCAAGAAATTTGCCACTTCAAGCAGAGCAGAGTCAAATGAATTTTGACCCTTGACCCTCATGGTGCATATCTGGGCCCAAGTAGTGATCAAATCCACTTCAGATTCTCACCTTAAAAAGTGATAGGCTAACATTGTGGAACTTCAATTTAAAAAAATGTCAAAACTTTGATATCGAATACAATAGTAGTGTTCATATGGACAAATAAACACCCTAGAGATAAAAAATTTGGAATAAGTTACACTGCCAATGGCAAGTTATGCATGAATAAACAATTAAAACTTGGGGCGAGTTTAAATAGCGTAGGTGTATACACAGTAGGTCTATGGGAGAAAATGGGCAGGTGAATCCAATCAACTTACGATTTTCACTTTTTTAAAGCGCTAAATAATTATTTTGAATCGCAATTTTTTTCAGGGCATCATTTTTAGACCTTATCAAAGACAATGGTAGCATGGGGAATCATGTAGCTCAGATTTTTTTAACTGTCGTAAATGTTAGCCAATACCTTTAATCAAATCAAAACATAACTTTTAACAATACTAGTGTTACTGGGTTACATTCCTCACCCGATACATTTCAATTTCATCTTGTCCACTGAGTCTGTTCCATAGTTCATATCCAACACGGAGACCAGTTATCATCTCGTACAGGTGATTGTCATCTCCATCCTTTTTGAACCAAGACAACAGTGCAATCTACAAACAGGGGAAAGTGCAACACTGAATAAATCACAAAGGAATGTCTACTCAATTAGCAACTCTGCCATAATAATCACCTTGGTCAATTTCAGTATGATGTACATTATCAATGATCTGTAGAGTCATTTATCTCTACATCACACTCATGACTATTGACTTGCAACCAGAGTTGTCCAATTTCATTGAAGTACTCACTACTTTCACTCATTGATCAATCACTTGTTTGAAGAAAAAAAATTGTTTGATTTAAAGGCAGGGGATCTCTTTTGCATACCTAAAAAATGTACATTGTGTAAATACAATGGCATTTAGAAGAAAATGCCATATGGGAACTTTTAGCTAAATATAGGAACTAGAAACTCAGTTTAAGTGGAATTATAGTGACCGTTAGACTCAGATTTGAATTTTTTTCTCGCGAGAAAAAAATTCCTACCATAGAACGTACACTAAACGGCTAATGTTTTTCTTTTGCATTTTTCAAATTCTAGGCAATCACTGACCCCCAGATTTCACAGACATGCCCTTCATCAATAGCCTAAGGGCATGGGTTATCTTTTCCTGGTCTACGGGCATGTTTGCAAATGAGATCCACTGCCTTTAAACAAAACACAGTGACCTACAAAAGAAATAAATCATAGAACAATAATGGTGAGAAAATAAATCAATTAAAAATAATAATTTGATTTTGTTGATTTTTTAAATTTAAAAATTGAACATTTAAATTTTTTGAATGATAGATTGATTCACATTCTATGAAATTAATCCTTTAATGGAGGCAAGGTTGGGGTTATGACAAGTTAAAGGTAAATGACATGATGGGGGTAGTCCTCAACTTGGGCTGAAACTACTCTAAAATCAAGTAAACTATGCAAGGATTCTCCTGTGAAAATCTTGCAGTCAAATGTTGACTCATTCTAAAATAAACAACGTCAATATCACTCGTAGCACGGAAACCTGCTGTGTGGCTCTCTATGGGGCATATTTTTATCGTTCTCAGATAAAATTAAGATACTCCTATGTTTATGCTTGATTCTCCTTAAGTAAACAAATTACAGACAAATCCTCCCAGGTGGGAGATCCACTCTTGCTAGTGTATAGTTGGTATATATTTCAACTCATTTGGTTCTTGAGGCATTTTCAAGTGTTTCCAATCATGTCACTAACCTTTAATATTATTTTTTTAAAGTTGATTAAAATTATAAAAAAGCAAATTCAAATCAAATAAATCCGATTCATCCCCAAAATATAAATCAATTAAAAAATCATCAACCTTGCATGCATGAGACTTGTTATCACAACACTGTCCCCTACTATTACTCCAATTACATGTACTAAAAAAGAAAATGTTAAAAATTACACAATACAGTGGAACCTCGTTATAACGAGGACCTAAAAACCATGACAATTACTTTGTTATATCAGGTTTCTCACTATATCCATGTCCAAAAACAATGAAATATAAAGAGT
>JZLH01S0040226.1:24705-39675 GCA_001188425.1 Eucidaris tribuloides
TTTAATCTTGACAGACTGTTTCACAAAACTTTAAATTCAGAAATATTTTGTTTAATTTTAATAAGTTTGAGTTTATTCATACACTTCTAGTCCAGAGTCTATACCACCAATGGAGATTTTCTGTGCACAGGTTACTATAGACTCTGGATAAAAAAAGGTCACTGATGCATGGATAGCACACTAAACAAAAAATCCCCCTGTATTACTACAGTTGTGTGTATGTGGTCCATATCCTGGACCACATACGTAGTAGGTGTGTATTCATAGACTTACTATACACATACATTTTACTTTTTGGTAACAATAATTAACTTGTCTGATATACTTCATAGGTTGTTTTTTTTTTAGTTCAGTTTGTGCATGGAAATCAACACTTGTGCTACAAATTACTGCCCCAATAGTTTGCATTGTCAATATTCAGAGACAGTCACTATAGTCGATAGTCAACGTCAAGTACACGACCACAGGCACAGCATAATGAGATTATAAAATGCCTCCAGGTGGATTCCCCGCCCCACTGCCACTCCTGTACGTGTAAAGCTGAAGCTAGTGCCATTGTGGATGTAATTTAAGTGCACTGGTACATGTAAAGACAATGCAAGTACAGTGCACTCTCGTTAAAGAACACCGATAACAAAATTTCATTATAAAGAAGTAAAATCTCTGGTTCCATAATCCATATCTTGGATTTTCTTTGTGTTTTATTGTTTTTGCAATCCTGATATAAAGAAATTTCATTATAAAGAACAAATTTGGTGGGTCCCAAGGACTTCTTTATATCGAGTGTGCACTGTAATGTTAAAAACCATGATGAAAAATGATAAAAACTCAATTTTCTTGTGACTTGCCAAACACAGAACAAACCCAGTTTTGTCTAGACCGAAAGCTTTGACCTGTGTATCAAGTCCGGTCATTTTTCATGGGTTTCAACGGATGATTTGGATGGACATTTTACAGGTACCTAATTTAGATCTAGTATCTCCTCTCTACACAGGCCAAATGCTACTTAACCTCCGTAATACCGGAGATAAGCCCTGTGGACTCCCCGCTTTTTGGGGCCAACGAACGGACGGAAAATGTCTGATTTCACACGATTTATCACACGTACTAGTGAGAAATTACTCCCACTAGCGCAAGCTAGCCCACTCAGTCATGCCTATCATGATTCCATCCTTATTTCAGCGTCAAAATAATTTTAAAAAAGTGAAAAACTGGCTGAAAAGTGTTCCTCTGGACCGCACAGTTGATGTGTTCGCTGATGCCAAAGCTAGGTACACCTCGGCGTGAGTGTACACCTAGCTTGCATTTGGCATCAGCGAACACATCAACTGTGCGGTCCCGAGGAACATTCGTTTATTCCTTTATTATTTTGATGGGATCATGATAGGCATGACTAAGGTGGGCTAGCTTACCCTAGTGGGAGTAATTTCTCACTTGTAAATCCTGTGAAATCGGACATTTTCTGTCCGTTCGTTGGCCCCAAAAAGTGGGGAGTCCACTGCGGAATTACGGAGGTTACATAGCATTCAGCCTGTACAGGGGAGATACTGTAAAACGTCCGGCCAAATCGTCCGTTAAAACCTCAGAAAAACGACCGGACTCGATACGCAGGACCGAGCCGAGGCGAGGACAGGTCGAAGCTTTCGGTCTAACTTGTCAAGAAAAAGGAAAAAAAAAATGCAAACTGGACACTACAGTGTACCATGAAATCAATTTTTGTTGCGTTTTCAAATGATCATTCATCATCACACCATACTGTCACGACTGTCATTCGGGTTACAAATGTTAGGGTAGACTATTCTGCAATTGTTCCGCTGCTTTAGCCTTTAGGTGGCAGCAAACACAAATTTGCCCACAAGGGACTAGGGTAGGGAAATCTGTCGGAGTATCGCCCCATTTGCAAATTGCAAAAACATTTTCGACGCAGAATTACAACGCCTTCTACACAAACTTCCGACGTATAAACTCTTAGCCAGTCGGCAAAGTGACAAATTAACAAATTTACCTGTTGAATGAGATCTCCAGTATCAAGTCTCAATGATTTTGCGACTCCTTCCATGTTTACAATCATGAAATTTTCCACACAGAAATAATCTTTCACAGTTCTAAAAATAACTCATCGTCAACGAAGTCCAGAGTAGACTGATATCCCAATTGCGCACCGAACATAACACGGGTTTCCCATACCTTATTCCATTTTATAATTGTAAACATATACCAGTCTTTAATTTATTTCACTTTTTTGTTTTTATTTGGAAATGTGATACAGCATTTTATCAGATCAATTCAAGTTTTGGAATTTAAATAATTATAAACCGTTTACTTCATTTATTTTATATTTTGAATTGATATTAAAAGAATTTTTTATAAGCCTGATTCTTATAAACATACTGACATTGATGATACAGACTAATATGGCAGCCTCCATGAACAGACAAATTGAACTTGGGTTCGTTGAAAAGTCGCCAAAATGGCGTTTAATCAGTCAGTTTTTCCCAAGTAAGGTAGGAGGCAAACCTGCGTGGCTAGATTTGCAAAACATTCCCGGGTCTAATGACATTTCATGCAAAAATTGTGGTAAAACAACGGCGTTTCTGCTCCAGGTTTATTGCCCTCCCGGTGAAGAGGAGGATGAAGGAGCACGTGTGAATTGTTTCCATCGAGTTGTTTACATCTTCTGCTGCAGAGAGCCGTCATGTCATCACACCGGTGACAGGACAAAAACTCCTTTCCATGTTTTGCGATGTCAGCTGCCACGGAAAAACAAATTTTACAGTTTTGATCCGCCGGACGAAGAGAAAGAGATTGTTCCGGACTGTGTAATTTCACCTGCCAACTTTGGTGTGAATTTGTGCGATGTGTGTGGATGCAATGCTGGGAATAAGAAGTGTGGACGTTGTCACCGTACAGCCTATTGTAGGAAGGATCACCAGGTGATGCACTGGAAGGCTGGCCACAAATCTCATTGTGACAAAGATGGTAAAAAGTGGTATACTATTGACCTCATTACAGATTTATTACAAACTGAGACGTTTACTTTTAGCACAATTTACTTCAATCAAATTGTTCACAGTAATTTATAGAAATTTATAACAAGTTAATTTTTTTTAACCAAATCATTCAATTTTCTTACTTAACTATTGATGTGTCTTGCCTCTTGGAAACAATTTTATAGTGCCTCCTTTCATACAGTATCTCTTGTGTCTATCTTGTGTCTCTATTTACTTTTTCTTTTGTTTGTAACTTGGCACATAAGGACATTTCCATAAATGTGTTCGGTGCTATATACATGTATAAAAGTTGTGTATTATTGTTGTTATTATTATTAGTATTATTATTATTATCATCATCATCATCAATCATCATCATCATCATCATCATCTTTCTGTCATTTTCTTGCTCAAAGCTACTTTCTATCACGAACTGCACCTATATAAGTAAGGGTTAAGAGGTTAAATGCATCGTATAACAATGTTTCCAGTTAAAAAAAAATCTGAGCTTCATGATTCCTCATAATACCAGTGTCTCTGATAATGTCTAAAAATGAACCCCTGAAAAAATTGTGGTTCAAAACGATCATTAAGTGCCTTTAAAAAGTGAAAATCATTGAGCGACCATTCCTGTTCTCCCCCATAGAGTGCTGTGTGGCACAATTTCCTTATATCGGCTGATAATAAATTCATGTGCCTAGCTTTGTCTGTACATATTTTACAGGTGACAGCATAACTGTCTAAACTTTTGTGTTCTAGGGTGTTTATTTGCCCATCCAAACACTGTCAGATGTGTCAGATAGCACAGTTTGACAATTTTTTAAATGAGGCTTCCACAATGTTATATAGTGTCTTTAAATCAAACACCTGTTTGATGTCTCCTGTTGGTAAATGGTAAATCTGATGAAAGAGGCCTTCAATGCAAGTTGCATGTCTTACAGGATTAATTGTTCACAGAATATCATAGATCTAGATTTGTTTTTGTTTTTAATTCAAGTAAAGTAATAATTTTGAAACAATTGCTCATGCCTGAACTGGATATTTTAAGAAATGATTTTGATTTATTCATTGAAGTTATTCCATATTTACATTAAAAAGGAGTAAATTTTGCATATCTGTAAAAAAATTCTGCAATGTACCACTCATATAAATGCTGTTAGGTGCAGCTGAGACTTGTCATATATTAGCCTTATCATACATTTGTAAATTACTTTGGTAAAATTCTGGAACAACATTTAGAAAAGCTCAATTGTACAGGATTTCCCTATTTGAAAATACAACATACACTGTAGTTTTATTATATTGAACCAAGTGCAGACAAATCAGTCCCCCCCCCCCCAAAAAAAAAAGAAAGAGATAACAATAGAAACATGAATTTTACAGCTCTAGTATAGTGTACATTTGTTTCCTTCCATAAATGGAGAACAGGGGAAGAACATGTGGGATTTTTAGTTCTACATACATGTAGGTGCATGAAGAATATAGCCAGGGCCATGAACGGCAAACAAATTGCATGTAGGCATGATATTTAGGTAGCTTCATTGCCTTCTCCAGCTACTGTTTTTATTTTGTTTTGTTCCTGAAATGTAGATGTTTCGTCAGCTGTTTGTGAGACCACCTTCCTCTTCCCTGAGTTTGAGCTTGTGACTGAACCAGAAGAATATGAGGATGGTGAGCAGAGTGAGACCAGTACTCCAGAATTAGAGAAATATGCCAAGTATTTGAAATCAGCTGGAAGTGGGGATGCTGGTCGTAGTTTTCAAGCAGAAGATCTTGAGAAAATGGCACTTCATGAGACAGCAGAGGATGAATTCTTTTTGGCCTTCAAGAAACGGATTTCACATGAACCAGATCAGGCGAGTTTTTAGTGTCAAGACAATCAGTTTTCTGTGGTTTCAAAGTACAGATGGAATTCTTAAAACCAGTTACTTGTGGAATGAAATATTTGTTGTAAATTAAGTATTTTGTAGAATTGGGAAAAGGAATTATACATTTAGTATGAATTGTCCTTTCCATTTTACACATCAGAGAAATATATTATTTTGATGGCACATGTATAGTTTGTCTTTTTGTGTAACATCATGTAAATCATAAAATCTAGATGGGTGATTGTATAAAAACAGGAGTTTGATTTGAAATTTTTATAAGAAAAATACACCACATAATGTAATGTAGATTACAAGATACAGTAACAGTATGTATGTGTAAACTTGCTTAGAATGGGATTGTGTATATGTGAAATGTAGAATGTAAACAGAAGTGTCATCCACTTGGTAATATGTAAGTGAAACAGATACAGAGTCTGTGAAATAGATTGAATTGTAAATGGATGATTTTAAATTAGGAATTAATGTGTTTAAGTTATCCATTTGCTTTATTTCTATGTTTCAGTGATATTTACTGAAGTATGTATTGTACAACTACAAAAACACAAAAATAGTTTTTGGAATTTGGAAATTAAAGTCACATTATTCTAATTTTTCTGCAAGCTAATTTATATTTATTATTGTCATTCACAAGTCCTTTCAATAACCTATCATTTGTAATTACATTTACAATTCTGCAGGTATTGCGATACAATAAAGGAGGTGATCCTCTCTTTGTTTCACCAAGCCAACAGCCAATGGATGATGATATACCACCTTGTCACTGTGGAGCTAGGAGACAGTTGGAATTTCAGGTGAAACCTTTTATTGTAATGTTTAAAGGTAAATGACATGATTGGGGGTAGTCCTCAACTTGGGCTCAAACAACTATAGAATCAAGTAAACTGTGCCAGGATTATCCTGTGAATATCTTGTAGCCAAATGTTGACTCATTCTAGAATAACTATGTCTATTGTCCCTCGTGGCAGGCATACCTGCTGTGTGGCTCTCTATGGTTCTTATTTTTATCGTACCCGGATAAAAATAAAATACTAGTGTGTTCTTGATTGATTCTCCTTAAGTAAACAAATTACAGACAAATCCTTCCAGCTGGGAGATCCACTCCAGCTAGTGTATAGTTGGTATACATTTCAACTCATTTGGTTCTTGAGGCATTTTCAAGTGTTCCCAATCATGTCACTAACCTTTAAGCTTCCCGTATATTCCAAGAGATATTATAATTTTATGTTCTTCCGTTTATGTGACTACATCTCCAACTAGCTAATGCAATATAAATCAAACTTGTATACAAATTGTACATGATTTATTGTAGTTAGATGTGGATCATGCAATAAAGAAAGTTCTCTAATTAAACTGTGCTTGTTGAAAATGGTCATGAAACAGTTTGTGCTGACAATTTCTGTAGTGATAACATGATTGGACATTTTGGTGGTATTGATGCCATGTTTGTCCAGCTTAATGTTTTTGTAGTACTCTCGTTTATGAAGATCACTCATATAACAAAATCTTGTTATAACAAAGAAATCTTTCTGGTCCCAAAGTTGAAATTTTCTATTAAACTGTATTTTATTGTTTTTGCCACCTTGATCTAACAAAATGTTGAGTTTACTGTAGTACCAAAAAAAGTGTTGTTATTTCACTGTGGGTTCAGTTAATCTTTTCAGTTTTCAAGCACTTTTTTGAAGTATTACTGACATAATAATTACCCAGCTCTTTGGTTTGAATTTAATTTATTTTTTCATGCCAGTTACAAGCTTTTTACATCCATGATGTATACTTTGTTATATCTCATACATTTTTATTTCATTGCTGCAGAATTCATCAATCAATTTGGATAAATACAAATGTTGATTTGGTTCCTAATGTATAAACTGTGATTTTAATTTTGCCCAGGTTATGCCACAGCTATTACTACACCTTCAAGTGGATAGTCTTGATCAGAGCATAGACTGGGGTACATTGTTGGTGTATACGTGCTCAAAAAGCTGTGATGATGGATTGGTGTATCATCCTGAAGTGGTCTGGAAGCAAGACTATCAGAACTCTTCATTATAACAGGCGACAGTCGTAGATGAAATTTCAGTCAACATTTACAAAAGGACATGGAAAGAACGTGATATGAGGGCAATTGTTGCATTTTCTTTTTTAAGAAGGTGGTGTGGGGGGGGGGGGTAGGCAGAAGCTAGAAATGCTGAATATTGACAAGTCTGATGACCTATTTAGCAGTGAGAGTGTGTGTGTGTACAGCGCACTCTCTAAATAAAGAACACTGATATAACAACATTTCATTATAAAGAAGTAAAATATCTGGTCCCATATCTTTTTACAACCCTGATATAAACAAATTCCATTATAAAGAAACAATTTCATGGGTCCCAAGGACTTTTATATAACAAGAGTGCACTGTATGTTTTTTTTTCTATGCTGGTGCTCTTGCCACGTGCGTGTGTGTGCTGTCGTGCTTGCTCTGTGTGGTAGTGCTGTGAGTGCGGCCCCGCAGCCCGCGCACATGCTCCAGGCGTGAGTGCTGCCATGCTATTTAAATTATGACACTACATAGACAAAATCTTGTGACCTAAATGTATTAACAGTATGAAGTACAACAAAGATGACTTCACTTCCGGTTTTGTTTTGATAAAGGGTTATCAATACAGTGTATTACATACTGCATGTCCTCTTCTTAGAAAAATGCACTTATTTGTCTCAAGGCACGGCAAGTTCATACACAATACACCTCTTTTACAATATTAGAATTGAGCTTTTATTTCTGTACACTTTAATTACAAAAAGAGTTCCATAGACATGACAAACTTACAAAATAGGACTAGATATACATCACATGATATTCTTACATTTGATAATTTTTTATCAGCTCATTACATATTAGTTACAAAGTATAATTTAATGTACATTTGAGTAATAATAGTAGCATACAATTTAAACATGTAGAGATCAAAGATACCTTTACATTGATGTGTATGAAACTGTTGCACAAAAACGTGCATTCCTTTAAATCTTAAACAACAGTTTACAAGCATGACCAACTGGAAACTGGTGTTACACACTATATTTGAGTAAGATATGTTACATAGTTTTTATGGTAAATGTGCATCATTTATTATCTATCATACACTGACTGAAGTCATTTCAGTGATCAAAATGGAATTGAATGTCATGTCTAGCTTATGTAAGACAATGCCAACACACAAATTTACTCCATTCCTCTATATGGTTTACAGATTGTGTAATTACAAATACATGTATAACAAAATAAACTTCATTGAAAAACTCACTGGCTGTCTTGTTTCCTTTTTTCTGAACTTGTGTAAAGAGGGGATTCAAATACAGTAGACTCTCATTCCATCAAAGTAATTAGGACCCTAAAGATTACTGTGTTATATCAAAATTGTATGATATCACAGTTGCAAAAACAAGATTTAAAGAAATGTTGACACTTGGGACCACAAAACTTCCTTTGTTATACATAACAAGATTTTGTTTTATCAGTATTATTTACATGAATAATGAGAGTGCACTGTATTGGTAAATGAATGCTTGTTTCTTCTCAAGTAAACAAATTCCAGACAAATCCTTCCAGTCTGAATTAACAATGTACACTCTATCCAGTGTATATGCCAGTGCATCTAAACATTTTATACTTTTCAACTAATTTGGTTATGGAAGCATTTTCCACTTCTTCTGAACATGTCATAACACCATTGAATTCACTTTCACATAAACTGCTGACATTAATTTTAATGTTAAAACAAAATGAAGACATAGTTTTTTTTTGCAGAAACAAAAACAAAAACAAAACCTGAAAAATATAAGACAATGTCTGTGACTTGTCTGTTACAAAGCCATTGGGGTTAACCCATTCAAGACTAGACACGAGATATCTTGTTTTGAGATCTATGGCAAATGCAAAATCATACTGTCTTCAATGGGTTAAAGGTTAGTGACATGATTGGGAACACTTGAAAATGCCTCAAGAACCAAATGAGTTGAAATATATACCAACTATACACTAGCTGGAGTGGATCTCCCACCTGGGAGGATTTGTCTGTAATTTGTTTACTTAAGGAAATCAAGCATAAACATAAGAGTATCTTAATTTTTTCCGGGAACGATAAAAATAAGCCCCATAGAGAGCCACACAGCAGGTTTCCATGCTATGAGTGATATTGACATTGTTTATTTTAGAATGAGTCAACGTTTGACTACAAGATTTTCACAGGAGAATCCTTGCATAGTTTACTTGATTCTAGAGTAGTTTCAGCCCAAGTTGAGGACTACCCCCAATCATGTCATTTACCTTTAATAATGTTGAGGTAATACATGTAAAATGAATTCAAATTTAAATGAATTGCAAACAGCTTGCAAAACTTTACTTCCAAAACCTATATGTGTACATAATTAAATCTATATAGATGTTTGAATACATTGGGATAGGTAAAAGGTATACAATCCCTCTAAGCCTTTTGGAAACTTTACTGTGCTATAACATGGTACATGTAATTATAAAAGCAACAGAAAAGGAAGCTTTGTATGCTATAAACAATGACAAAAAGTTACCAGTGTGCTTCAAAATAGAAACATGTCAATTGTTATGAGATCCACAAGAACAGGGCAGTAAAGGCAAGAGAGTAACAGTTGAAACATTTGTACATGTGCATGGTGTAAATGCTTAGCAAAGAAGAACTATTCTTGGAAGATCAAAGAAAACCAATCAATGATGTAACACAAGTATCCTGTAGAAATGTGGATATAATATCAATAATGGTAGCAATTTTTTTGACATGATGTACCACTTGCCATTTGCAGGTATTTAGGGGTATACATATATTGTCCTTTAATGGGCAATAATTTTTTAAAACATGATAGGAACTTGGTAATGACATAAGTGAAACTTGGAATATAAAATGAATTTGTCATGTTCCCCAGTCCTCACATAGTTATAAACCAATCGGCATTCCCTTACAGAATAGTGCAAAGTTAGTGTGCTACAGTCTTGCATAATACTGTTGTCCATTAAAACACGGAAAAAATCCCACGCCAATGCAATGGTGTTGTGATGCATGTTCTTTTTTTTCACAAAATATCTATCACACGAATGCAGTACTGAACCAAAGGCTGTTGGATAAAGAATGCATTACAATGTTTTGCACAAAGTGTACTAAAAAACACAGTCGATGAAAGATGCAAATCCTTTCAATGTAAGATTGACCAATGTTTAAATACAGTGTTCTTGCACAAAATATTTTACATGATTTGCACATATTCATAACTTATCTATTTTATGCTGTGATTGCAAACACATACATGTACTTGGTATCTTTTCATCCATTCCATACTTGTGTCACATGAGTCACACATGCTGTGTGTTAAGAGTCACAAGTCGGGATATAGATGATTGATTTACACAAAGGGTAAAGCAGTCGGCTTCAATATTTTCTCGGTTTTGATCTATACCCTGGTTTGCGACTTGTGTGACATGAAACATGTGTGACTTGCGTGACATTTACGTGGAATGGCTGTTTAAAGAAATTAGAGACTTGGCCTTTCACGAGAGCAATAAATTGTAAACGTATACACGGGGCAATAGCGAGACATTGCAACATAGACCTATCATATTCAATACTTTATACTTACAGGCTAATGAATATAAAATTGTTTGGTATACATTTAATCAACATAACCACATATACACACATTCAATGAAACCATTCCTGATTTCAAGGCAACTGAGTGAATGAAATGTACAATACAAAAAAAGATAAATACGAAAATCAACTTTTGCTGGATTCATGTTTGCCATTCTTTTGGTAATTAAATCTATTAAGGATAACAATATTCTATGTCTACACTACAAGTGTGAATGTCTATACTACTACTGTGAATTAACCCGTTGGCTATGGGAACCGGATGTGCCCGGTGTTAACTCTATGGGATTTTCAGAATCTCGGAGGCAACAGGTTAAGCTAGCCCTACCACTATGCCTCTTTAAGAGTCTTTACACGTTTGAGGACAATGTTCAATGGGCTCTTAAGTTTGGCAATTACATCAAGGTGATCTGTTGGTTTATAATTTATGCAAACCACTTGGGAAAGGCTGTATTCAATTAGTCACAATAACCAGGTTTGTTAGTCTATGAATAATTGACAAAATTGCATAAAATTACATCTACAAAAATAAACTACTTTCTTTATAAATGCGCATATATTGCTCCAAACCATACATATATCATTTAAATCTTTCTTGGTTACATTTGCAAATTTGCGCAGATCAATAAATACAGTAGAACCAATTTCGAGGATTACCTTATCCCTCCTAATTCTCTTAATACAATATCCTTCTTGCAGGTCCAGAATGCTACTGAGGAACATAATTAGGACAGATCAATTAATCCCCACAAATTGTTTCTGTTGTATTTTCTGATCTGTGAAAATTTGCCAATGGCAGTAACCAATTAAGAGCAGTAGTTTGTTTGACACACAAAATCTAATTTACCTCAACAAGTTTATTGTATACAGTAAATATGCACAAACCTACGGTCATATGGTAACAAAATTTCAGTAAAGTGACCTATGACCTTTAGAACCCTAGGTCTAATCAGTTAACTTGTCCTACAATCAAACATACATGATCACGTATCAAGTTTGCTGAATATTTGCTCAAATTTCCCCATGGATTGTTACTTTTATGTTCACAAAACGATACCACTCAAGCATGAAGACCTGAAATAAAGCTGTGGCATCGTTTCATAATGGAGTCATTAAGATATGCAGTTTGATTATGATTACAATATTTGCGATGCTATACCAACAAGGTGAGGCAGTGAAACAAATTGCCCTGGAGCACCCAAGTTACATTCACAAAATAAGAACCATCTTAGGATCACTCTTTAAAGGGAAGTGCTCTGACATAAGTGTTACAACACATCTCAGGACCACTTCAAGGAGGTGATCAGAGTATGCTCCTACAATTTGAAGAGTGAAGACAATCATACAGGTCTTTAGTTGTTTATAAAACCATGTTGTGATTTACATTGCCAAAATAACAAACCTGCTTGGTTTAATTGTTGAGACAAAAGGATGCAACTGGTGTGAATAGAAGCAAAGTATCAATTGCATATAATGAAAGCCATCACTTTGTGATGGATCATATTCACTTTTATCACAGTTGCTTTACTGTCTTGAACTGTATTGTCGCATGTACTACCAATTCTACAGCGTCTACACGCCTTTCAGACATCATTGATCACTATCATTGTTGCACAGAATGTATGTAAGGGTAACCAAGAGACCCCAAAGCCAATCATATATATGAAGTATTCATAACCAGATGCTGGACAATGATAGTCATTTACCAAGAATAGTAATGACTACAGTAACGTCTATTGCAAGGTGCATAAAAAAAAAAATGAGTGCCGTGATAAAGGGGAAAACAGAGTCAACATGTATACACATATACCGGGAGAGAACCTCGTTATTACGAGGACCTAAAAATCATGACAATTACCTTGTTATATCAGGTTTCTCACTACATAGGGTACAAAAACAAAGAAATAAAAAGAGATGGGACCTTCAAAATCACTTTGTTATAAGAGGGTTTTGTTATATCTGACTTTTTACAATGGGGTTCCACTGTATTTGGTACAAGTTTTGCATGATAAACATGGACCCAAAGTTTTAAAAACATTTATAATCAAATACATCTTTTATCACACCATAAACATGCTAATATCAAAACATTTGCATCTAGTAGTGATATAATGCATGATCTTAATCTATCCCAACATAAACCATTTTGAGGATTTTTTTTTCGGGGGGGGGGGGATTCATACATGACAGAAAATAGGGGACTTTCACAGACCTTTGATTGAACAATTCAACAACTATGACTTCAGCTTAGCCAAAGTTACCTGTACTTTTTTCACTTTTTTCCCAAATTTACCAAGCTGTTAGTGAAATGCCCTTTTGCTTTAACATACAGACAGGTGCACAAGGCTTCACAACATGATTTACCTGTGATATTACTTAAAGGAACTGTCATTATACTATTCAAAATTTCCAATGACCAGCATGCCAAACAGCTTCATTTTGGATCGCCAAAGTTCAGCCAAGATGAAGTAGATATTGTCACTCGTACTTCCAATGCCATCTTCAGCGCACAGCCTGGTGTAATATAAGACTGGTTTCCAAAGAATGCTTGTAAAATTTGCTGCTAAGTGATAGGATAGATGTCTACATGTTCCATGTGCGTCACATCTGTGGTGTGTCCATTACTGTGACGCTTGATGTACAGGGTCATTGAATCTCACAACATACACCGACTGTCCTCTAGTCCTCGGGCTAGAGGGACACATTTACCACCATGTGGCATATTTATGTACACATTCTTGCCACAATCAATAATAAATAGAATGTCAAGTTGTGGCTGAAAACACCAGCTAGCTACAACACTAGTCCAGTCTTAAACTGCTTGTACCAGTTCCTGGATTGGCAGGTCCAAGAATATTCTGCTTTGAGTTGACCTTTGACTTCAGTTCTCGTACAGATGCAGATTGAGATGTAGATACAGTGGCTTTACTGTTAGCAGACTCAGCTTTTTCCTCTTGAAGTCTGTTGGTTTCTTGTACCTTTGAAAACAGAGAATCAGAATGCTAGAAATAATTTAATGGGATTTAAAATGTCAGCACAGTGTGTTTTCTGACAAATAAAATAACACTACTATAAAACACAGATGTAAAGTTTCAAACAAACACTAGCAACTACATGTACATGTATTTTTAATTTCAAGAATATTGACTCTGTATAAGTTCATAAAATTGTCATAAACATACATAATGTGAATAAGATTAAAAGACAAAAATGACAAGTTCAATGATATATCTTTTTGTGTAGTTATATTCTATTTTTGAAGTTAAGTTACTACAACTTTTTTTGTTTAGTTTCTCAGGAATTAGTTGGTCAACCATAAATAGCCATCTAACATTTTGTGATAAAACATAAATATTGTTACTGTTAGTGTTAAAATTCAACTTACAGTTCAATGACAAGTGGTCCATTTTTGATCTCATCCATTTCCATGAAGGCAAAACATTTTGTACTTATTGTCCTCTTCTTGGCTTTGTAGTGCTTGAACTCAAAGAATACAGCTGTTCCTACAATTCAAGAAAGGAACAAGTTGGGAAAAGCAATAGTTTACTGAGTGCCCTTGTAATTAAATGATAATACTATGTCAACAAACTCTTATTTCAGACATTTTATCCTAGGTATGTAAGTCAGTGAACTAGGATCAACTTGCAATGCATCATGAAAATACCTTGCTATGTCACATTAATTTATGATTATTTTTTTAATGGAAAAGTGGAAAATACTGGGAAAAGTCATATGCAATGGTATGTAGCAGGTTGGTGTACTGTATAACATGCAATACAACATTTACAACAGATTTGTGTATTATTTTTCAGATTGAACAAAGCATGACTGACAGAATGCAGATCTGTAATCAAAGCAAATAACAAATTAATACTATGCTTTCAAGTGTGCTACAATGTTGCAAAGAATGTGAAGATATGTTTGAACAACCCATGACCTGGAATGTTACTGTTGCTTTTAACAGCTTTTGGGAAGTTGAAGATATACCTGACAATTCAAACGGAAAAGGTCACAAATGTATAAACTTTTTATTCGTCATGAATTATTGAGTAAGAAAACAGTGTCTCATTTTAAGTATAAAGGAGTTTGTGAAAGATGATAGTAAATCAGCATTTTCTCCCCTCTTTCATTATTCATTTGATTATCATTCATTAATAACAATACTGTGTGACACTTGTGCACATTTTTATACAGATTCAGATCAGATTCAGATTGATTTTATTGTCATGCAAAACACGTAAAATTTGACATGCACCCTGATCATAAGTTAACCTTAATATGTCCTGGCTATCTTCGGTCTTGTCATCACCAGGGGGGGGGGGGGGGGATTATGGCCCCCCTAAGATCTCGGCCGTAGATCGCGCGATCGCCGCGAAAATTTGCATGCGCATACAGCTGGATATAATCTACAAGACTGTATCATTAGATTTT
>JZLH01S0040244.1:7208-21518 GCA_001188425.1 Eucidaris tribuloides
AGCGTAGTGCCGAACACATCTTAGATTCCAATTAACTTAACATATTTTCAACTGGATTTTAATTTTTCATTTCTGCTATAATTTGGAAAGCTGTAAAACATATGGTGATGGATGGTTTGGAAATTTCAAACTGGAATAAATGCATATTTTACTATTCTGAAAACAAAGCAAACTCAGACAAATACCGTAAGTCAGTCCATTTTAACCAATTTAATACCTTTGATCTCTATTGCTTCCAGTTAAATCTTTAATCATAAACAGCTGCTTTCCATTTGATAGTTTCTGGATGGGTGCCAAAAAAATAAGATTCCCCAAACTGAGTGAATTCTACAAATGAACTGTATTTATTTCATTTCAGACACTGTTATGATTATCAGTCCTGCACAATGATGGAATTTGATTAAAGGTATAAGTCTGGGCAAAGACAAAGGCATTGATACATCAAGTATGACAAGAATGCTACTTGAGACAGTGAATTAATGAAGACAATGAAATCTTAATTGCAATGGCAAGAGAAATATTCTGACATGATTGCTCTGCTGTCAGTAACTGCAATGGTAATGGAAACTTACACAATTTTGTTATTTTCAATGTGTTGGTATGGTGATGGTTCTCATAATACATCAAGCACACCAGATGATGGCATCTAAATGCTTCACATAATATGACATTTGCAAAACAAATATCAATGTGCCATTACAGCCATTATTCCCACTACCCAATGATCAGATTTAAAGGCCCACTGTCAAGGGTCATCTCAACCACAGAGAGGATGTCAATCAGTCTCGGAATACAGGTGCATATTCATGAACATGGACTGTTGCAGTGCCCTATAGTGTACAGACTGTGGGAGGAAAACAAAATGTATTTTTTCCACACTGTCATGGCGGTTTCTGTTGCATTATGGGTGTCATTAGTACACCCTTTCAAAGATTTTAGTCAAAAGAGGGCGTTTTTTAATCCTGTCTTGACAGTGGGCCTTTATAGGCAAGGTCCACCCTGACGTCAAGTTGGTTTTAATCATAAAGCTGCATATTACGAAGGGAAACATTTAAAGGTACTGGGTGGGAATGTTGGAGCCCAAATGCAAAAGTGTTATATTATTAACTCTTAACATGCCTTAGTCGCAGATCTGCACGAAATAATACACATAAAGTCCATAGAGGTTCAAATCCTCTGGCATGTTAAGAGTTAAGAGAGATACAGTGAAACCTGTCTATAAAGACCACCCACTAGGGGGAAAAAAAGTCACCTTTAAAGACTAGTGGCTGCTATTGACTGGTTTATAAACACATAATTCGTCTCCAGGGGAATCAATTCAGTGGTGACTATAGGCAGGTTGGCTGCTATAGAGAGGTGGCTGCTAAAACAGGTTTGCTGTAGTGACAAACAAGTGCATATCCTTAAAACAGGTCAGCCAATACAAACAATTTGTGGGAAAATCTGGTACCATGAA
The DNA here is from genome assembly GCA_001188425.1 of Eucidaris tribuloides. Taxonomy (NCBI): domain Eukaryota; kingdom Metazoa; phylum Echinodermata; class Echinoidea; order Cidaroida; family Cidaridae; genus Eucidaris; species Eucidaris tribuloides. The sequence goes on from JZLH01S0040244.1 coordinate 8,665, forward strand.
GTCATCTATGATTCTGTAAAAGAATGTTAACTGATACATTTTTATTGTATACTTACTTACATTCTTATTTATTGCTTTTTTGTACAAAGTTATTGAACTCCAATCATAAAGATAGTTTCACAGGTGTTGAGGTACATATCTGAGTTGCATTTTATACCAAAGCCCCCTTCTCTTTTGCACTTTTTGCACGGTCAAATACTCCTCACCAATACCTTTAAATTCACTGTTCTTGTAAATTGCTGAAATCATCCACATGCACTGTTCAGCCTTGGTTCTTTGGGAGTTGATGCTTAAAAATAGTGTATATGATTTGCACACCACCAGCCCCAACTCAAAATACAATCGCTCATCAAGGGTAACTTCATCATGTCAAGAATCAAATGTCTGACCTTTTCTCTGGCGACAATTGCTTCAACGATTATTTCATGCATTAACCCTGACCTCAACCCTAACCCTAACCCTAACTATAACCCTAACCCTATTCTGAACTGGAAACCCAATGGCAACACTAACCCTAACTCTTTGTCTTCTGAGATATTGTCACTGGAGCAAATGTCAGATCACCCAAGAATCACTTAAAATTTCCACCTCTGACACAGCCATTAGACTTAGAAAATAATGTGTCTCAATATTCAAATTTCTAAAAGCATGGAAGAATGATTTTGAACTTTTGAAGTTTTACAAAAGTCAGAGCTGATCTGTGTATCATTTAGTGAAAACTGAATGCCTGCTGATCAAAGCTTACTGGATCAGAAACTCATACCAATGAAACTGGGCCAGTGCTGAGCAGTCTATGCAAACAGTTGGGCTCTACCAAATTCAGCTTTTTTCTCTGAAAGGTACAACTAACGTCATGAATCCAGGTTACCATTGCACACATAACTTGAGCACATGGCCCATTATCAAAGAATTCATTGTTCAAAATCCAAAATTTGAACATTGTATTTTCATATATTTTCATGTATCTTTATTTACCTGGATCCAATCTGAGCAAAAAATTCTCGTGGTACGCAAAACTAGAACACAATCTTTAACCCTTTGGGGACGACGGGCTTGTACAGAAGCCCAGGACATCAAAACCTAAAGATGATTTTCACCATCTATATTGGTCAAAAATCTGTATTTTATGTGACATAAGCATTGAGGCAATATAACCTTTACTTTGAGTGAAAAGGTTATCATATTTTCTGGGCTTCTGTGGAAGAAATTCGTCCATATAGTGTGTGATTTACTGGTCTTTTGTACAAGCCCATCATCCCCAAAGGGTTAGAGGAATAAAGGCTATGGTTTTTATTTGCATATCATACCATGTTTGCTCAAAATTAATGCATGTAAAGATAGGTACATACAAATGCAGGGTTCAAAGTTTTGGATTAATATGTTGTGAAGTTTTTTCTGAGATATGAATGATAAATCATTTGAAATTGGGCCATTGCTCAAGTTGTATTTAGTAATTGAAATCCAAGTTTCAGACCCTGGATGCAGCTTTCATCTACTACATGAGATTTGATTTGGTAGAGTTCAAATGTAGCAAAGTTTGCTTGACAATTGTCCACCTGTACTGGTTTGAGTTTCTGCCCTTGTAAGCTTTGATTAGTAGGTATTTAGTTTTCACTATAAAATGATACACAAATCTGGTCTGGCATTCAGACTATTGTAACTGCTGTATAAAATTCAAATTCATTAAGCGATGTTATCTTGGTGCATTCTGTTTGAATTCAGTCAGTGCTTGTTTTCACGAAACCTGACTTTTCAGCCTCAAGGCTTTTGTGAGAGGTGAAGATTTTGTACATCTGTACGTTTGTAAATGATTCTAGTTTATTTGGTTGACAAGTTCATTTTGGGGAGTGCAAATCATGGACACAATCTTTAAGGGTAAAGGAATGTTTCATTTGTCTGAGAATGATCCGACAGCCACATCATCAGCTCCTGTCTGTTTCCTTGCTATCTGACTTGTTTCAGCTCCACGTCAAAGATGAGAGTACTATTGGGTGGGATGGGGCCCATTTTCTGATGTCCATACCTGTAGAAAATGATCAGAATATGTCATAAACAGAAATAAGTTAAAGTGAACACAAAATGGAAAAACAATTTCCTTTAAATAAAAGAGCACATACAGTGTGTCCCAGAAAAAAGGAAACCGAGATTGATGAAGATATTTTTATATATTTATAACAAATATGACTAGAAAATCGTACATAGTTGGAAAGCATATTTTCTCTTCTTTAATTTGATACCAGTCACAGAGATTTTCATTCATGCATGACTGAGCAAAGACAATCAGAAGGGAGACAGGTATAAAATCATTTGCACGAGCAAATTTGAAATTCAAACTGTCATGCTTGAATGTATTCAGAATATTTTCAATATTAAAGGACATTATTAAAAAGCCTGTTTTATCTTCTTTCATATGATACCACATTTGTGAAAAATGCGCCATGCATGCGTAAGAAAAGACAATTTAAAAAGATGCTTGTTTTCAAAAATGTTCCAAAATGCATTCATTAACCCTGCTTTCTGGATTTGGCAGCCAGCAACTAAGAAATAACCTTGACAACAAGATTCGCAGCCTATTGTTGTGCCCCAAGCAAGATATTGTGTGAAGTCAGTTGTGCATGAACCTTTAGTTCAGCTTGCCTCTAAATGATCAAAATGTATTCATTCTAAAAATGACACTAAAACAGGCATGTTTTAATTTTACTTGTTCTCCGGCATACGTTATTCATTTTTTACGCATAAGGTATCAGATAAAAGAAGAAATAATGAATATTTATGTCATGCTTTTATTTCTTAAAAATAATTACATTTACTACCCTGAAAATGCACTCAAATGTGGAATTTGTGCGTGCAAATGAAATTTTGGTAGCATCAATATCCATTGTTTAATTCAATCATGCGTGAGCAATGAATAATACGTTGTGTATCAAATGAAAGATGAGAAACACAGCTTTACAAACATACCTCATTCATCTAAGAAATTGTTCATTATGATAGAATATTTTTGCCATGAAATCCGGTTTCCTTTTTTCTGGGACACGTTGTATTTCAAGCAGAAAATCACCTGACTTAATTTCCAAATCAGTTACAGCACTGGGCAGTTACAAAAAGAGTTGTACTATTTTGCTCCTTTTCAGTACCTTAGATTTGCCATTCCAATTTCATGTTTGGGGTCTTAGTTGGACAATGTGATATCAATCTGGTTTTACAGCTGAGCTGAGCACTCTAACTGAATTGATTTTAGATAGAGATGAACAATACATAGTTTGGCATGCATTTTGTTGGAGATAACCGACCTGAGTTCAGTTGGCAACTGTGTAGCATGAGCTCTAAAAATTCAAACCAACCATCAACATAAATGCCAATTTATTGTGGTGATTTATCCACTTTATCAATCACGTTTCAATGTTTCTTTGAGTTGCTACATTTTCAATTTCAAATGCGCTCATGTAAATTTCTAAAATAATATTTACATGTTTTTCTTTTTCTTTTTCTTTTTGTTGGTTGTTTTCTGTTCAAACCTGTTTTACTGATTTAAAGATTGGGTTCAAGATTTGCAAAACCATCACTTCCTCTCATCATTACCGAATGGTAGTTAAGTACTTACAAATGGCGTATTGAAAGTTTGAGATCCATACGTCACAAACTTGTTGTTTTATGAGAAAAGTTAATAACGATATGCTACCGGAATATGTTCGTTTTGTGAGTTGAAATTTTGTTCTAATTGCAGAACACGGTCATGTGTACATTCGCATGACCAGCTGAGCGCAGCTGTCAGTACTATGTACGTTGGTATAGTCAAGCAGCTGAACTTTGCGTGACCTACAGCTAATGGCCGATCGGAAAAATTTGGAATTAATGAAATGGCCCATGCTCAGGCCATCATTTTGCAATTTTTTGAAGTTTAACCGTCCAGATTTTCACCCAAAACTACATATTGTACCCAAAGGTTCTATGAGAGGTGTTTATTTATTCTAATCTTCAAATTGTGAATAATTTAAGCTGATTTCATTCATTTTGCCATTTTTTGGCATGCAATCCTGAAACCAATCTTTAACATTAACACAGTTACTTACCCTTGTGATGGTGGGATCACGAGTCTGCGCTTGCCTCCGACCTTCATACCTAAAATCACATGACAAAAAAAAAAAATGGGAACATTTCATTTGCATCTCATAAATTGCTTCTAGACACAGTGAATTCTTAAAAGTTACACACTGGTGACCTTGACTTGTAAAAAACTCAGTAAATGTAGCAACACCTGTTATCACACATTAAATTTATGCCAATATTCCATTTTACTTTGATTCATTACATATTTTTCATTTTCTAAACTGCTAAAATTAATTATTCTACTGTGTTTAATCATTTTTGGTATACCTATATTGCCGGTTACGTATGATAATCAGAAAACAGTTGAGCTGGCAGTTGTTGATAAATGGTTATTTTGTCTAAAATTTGACTATTGATATGTACACACACAGTCATACAAAAGTTAACTGATTGATGACCCTTGGAAACATTTTTAATACTCGTGTATTTGACTCCTGTCCCCTCCCTAAAGAATAAGGAACAGCTTCATTATACCTTTGATTCCCTTGTCCCATCCTCGAATAACCTCTCCCCTCCCACGGTTAAACATCATGCCCACCACCATCCTTCAAGCAATTTACAGCTTTAAAGTACCTGTAATACCTTTGTTGCATCCGTAAATGACCACTTCACTCTCATATTTAAACATCACGGATTCCCCCCTCCCCCGATACTTCAAAGTAACTTTCATTCCACCATCCACTCCTCGAATGACCTCTCCCCTCCCAAGATTAAACATTTAGGGATCACCCTAGTGTTGTCACGAATCGCCAAAAATCGGATTCATTAGGTACTTTTCTTCCCGAAGTTCGTTTAGATTTGAATTCGGAATTATTCTGATTTGAAAAAAAAAGTCGGAATTTGCCCTTGCAATACATGTGTGCTTTATTGTTTTTGATTCCTTTATTGTTTAACAAGCGAGGCGCGGGACCGCAGGGCGCAGGAATACCCGATGCGCGATTCTTGATTTGTTATTTGCTTTCGTGTTTTACATGCGTGTTTTTCTTTGTTTCACTTCCTTTTTCTTCCCTAAAATCTCCTTTTCCTCCGAACAGCGTTTGCGATGATTTTATCGCACCGTCGATTTGATGATTATAAAATTGACCAGAATAAAACACCGGTGATTTTATCTTCCAATAAGTGCTCGCAATAACCAGATCATATTTACATTGGTGCACCGTTTTCTGTCATTAAATTGGCAATTTATTTCCGCAATAATGAACTAAAGCGTAAAGAGAGTGCACGGAGGACTGTGTGAGTGTGTGGCTGTATGCGTCTTTCAGTGACTGAATCTTAAACGCGACACATCGACCGTGGATCGACGTTTGACTTGCAGTCTGATTATGAATAAACGTGGCTTCCATGCAGCTATCCAAAGTAAGATGCATTGATTGAATTTGATATTTGCGTGGCAATATTGTAGCATTCCAGTGAAATATGGCGAACTTTCAACATTTGCATGCGGAAGTTCCCGAATCTTCCGAATCTTCTGATTCTGCCGAATCGAGCAACAAAATTCGGATTCGGCAAGATTCGTTTCGACAACGCAAATTCGCGAATTTTCAGTTCGGTTCGGAAATTTGGATACAGCACTAGATCACCCCACCCCCATGGGCATCTACCTAACCATCTCCACCTGACCCCTGCCCCTTCCCCTTCCCTGAAGAATAAATTAATGCTTCATTACCTTTGATTCCCTCGTCCCATCCTCGAATGACCTCACCCCTCCCCAGGCTGAACATGAAGGGGTCACCAGTCATACACGAATCAAACTCCTTTTGGTTGTGAGCTAGAGTTCCTCGGTAGAACATAAACACCTTGCAGGAAAATCAACAGGACAGAAAAAATTAGAAGTAAGACATAAACTATCTAGGAGGAAATAAATGCACCAACCTGATGTGAGGCATGTATTGTTTAGGACACAGCTTGTTTTTGTCATGGTCAGCACGCAGACATCAACATAACCTATGACAAAATGTCAGGGGCACTCCAAAATTTAATTAGTCACCAATTTATTGAAAGTATGGAAGTGCGTATAAAGAGCGTAATGATGTTCAGTGCATCTACAGATGATCTTAACAATACAAAGGGAGAAATATATATTTCCACCATTATATAAAACTGTGCAATGACTTCTATGAAGAAGACTCCACACTCCCATCCAGTTTGATTTAAATTGAAATGTCTGTTGCATGTATGTACCAAATCTGATCAGAAATTCTTAAGTCATCATGGTATTGAGCTCAAATCAGACATACATATATGCAAGGCCCTGAGACATTTGACCCTTCAACTCCAATATTCAAACAGTTCAATGTTGCTCCTTAATGAGTGTGATCAGTTAATGTCACGGACGGACATTTTAAAAAATGACCATCATTGAAGGCTTAAGTAAAGTTTATTATTATTCAGCATCTCTATGTTAAAGTCTCTACAATAAATCACAAAGTAACCCTTCATATCTTATCACATTTTTCCTTAGGCCTTCAATAATGGTCATTTTTTTAAATGTCCGTCCGTGACATTAACTGATCACACTCTAATATGTACTTCACCCATTCCAGTAACAAGCCCAAATCAGACATGTTATTAGGCCCTATGACATTTGACCTTTCAACTCCAAATTCCAATCAGTTCATCTTTGTATTATAGTACATACATGAACCCAATTTCATTGCAATCTGATCAACATTTCTTGAACTATCACAGTAACAAGAAGTGGTAACAGAGGGATGGATGGAAACTGGATGGACTGACATCCAGAAAACATAATGCCTCCAGCACCTTTGGTGCCGAGGCATAAAAAGTAACAAACTTGAATAATGTCTGATACTTTGTACCCAATTATCATATTATCCACAAAACAACATCATCTAAAATTACATTGGTTGTCTGGCAGAAGGGCCCTAGCATAATCTCCTGGCAGAAGGGCCTTCATAGTAAATTTTCTCTAATTTCAGAAATATTGGCTTATTTGATATTTGCACACAACAGACTGGCAGAAGGATCTAAAAATATCACACTGCTTTGATTTCATGTGAAAAAAAGTGGTTTTTAAGTTGAGACAATTTAGTGTTAAGGCCCTTCTGCCGGGAACATATGTTAGGGTCTTTCTGCCGGGACTGATGATTATCACAAACATGCAAAGATTGGTAACGGTACCTTTCTGCCCGGTTTGGCCATTTTGCCTTCACCAGTCTTCAAATCTTCAATTGATGTTCCCGAAGGCAGCTTGATTTTCTTTGGCAATGCTGGCTGGAATTTCAAGAAACAAAAGAAAATATCACAATAATTGTGAATCTGTACTCGTATGACATCAAATCAACAATATTTCACAGCTTCCTATTTGCTTTAATTATGTGGACATTTTGGTAAATACTTGTGAATGAATTAACAGTAGTGTACATTTGTCATTTTGTTTCGGCTACCTAGCTATAAGAAAATATTATTGGACATGATGCCTGATAATACAGAAACTGCAACTTCTCAGAAGTACCAATAAACGTAATATTTGTGTACAAATTTAGAATGGGGTAAAATTACTGGGAAAAATCAATTCTTTGAAATCATCCATTGTTTTCTACAATTGGGTATGACATGTGATTGGGGCTTGTTTGTATATCGGAAAAAAAGTTTTCAGATTGTATTGGGAGAATGGAGTGGCGTCTTTCAAGCCACGTTGCTTATGACTGTTTCGTCCCATGCAATAATTATCATGTTTTAATGAATTTCACGTAATCCGACAATTATTGTTGATGTATTGTATAATGCTCATTATTTTATGATGATAAAATAATCAATCAATCAATATCACACTTTATTGTGTCATTACCGATTTGGCTTCTTTGAGTTGCTTCTTCTCCGACTTTGGTGTTTTCTGCTGGGCTTGGATATTTTCCTTGTTGTCCATTCCAAGCTTTTTCCTGGGGACCTCTTCCTTCTCTTCTTCACTACCACTTGGCTTGTTCTGATGGAAAACAAAAACAAAACATTTGTCCTAATTTGTAGCATTTCACACTTGTGTGATATACAGTGTGGCCCAGAAAAAAACGGTACATGAAATTTATCATTTTTCACCTTCACTATCCAAGAAAAATTAAAATTTTTCCCATTTTTATGACAGCGTGTTCTAAACACAACAAAAAAAGTAACTACCCCCTTTTCAAATTACCATAACTTTTTAAAGAAACGGTTTTGAGCAAAATAATTTGGCAGGGGTGTTTCTGCACTTATTAACTAACTTCTGTGGGATATTGCAATTGATCCGTCAATGCATGCATGAGTGAGCACATATTAAAGGCAAAAAGTCACCTTTCAAAACTACAAGGTCATGTTTGGGGATTTGTGTACAGGATTGTTAAACAAGTGTTTCTGGTGATGATGTTAGTGGTATTTATTTTTATCTAAGTATTGACCCTTACTACCTCTTTTTGACACGTTTTACTATTTTTTGCGCTTCAGTGAGCTCAATTTAAATTGCCATCTTCCTCAATTTTGAAATTGTAAAATCATTAAGTTTATTTGAAAAATTGAAATCTTATTTTTTCGAAAGTGTATCTTAAGCATGTTGTAGTGAACATAAGAGTTGGTATCATCGTAATGGTTGAGTGAGCATCTTGTATATAAAGCAAAAAAATTATATTGTTTACCTTATTTTGGCATAAAAGTGACTCCTGTGACTTTTGCAAAGTGGTATATTTGCCTTAATGATGCTCATCATGCGTGACTAGAACGGATCAATCCACATTTTCACACGCGGATTAGTACAATTGAGTGTATGAATACTACCTGCAATTAGTTTTGCGAAACTCATTTGTTAAAAAGTATGGGTAGTTGAAAAAGGGATAGTTACTGTGATTGTCGTAGCGTTATATTTGAGGCAATACAAACTGGATCGTCAAATTTTTGTTCGGTGGTTATTCATTTTAGAGGCAATTTTGCAAGCCAGTGCTATTTCAGTTTTTCTAGAGTGAAAGCAGTAATGAGCGCTCTATAAAGTTACACTAACTGGCAGCGCACATACCACATTTACATTGCTCAAAAAACGGCCTCAACCCTATTTTAAATGTGGCCTATTCAGACAGGTTTTTTACTGGGGGGGGGGTGTCAATTTGACGCCCCTTCAATGTCGCCCGAGATCGCGCGATCGCGCGGAAGATTTCACGCGCTAGAGCCGGATGTAAACTACCAGACTGTATAGTAAATTTTCAAAAAATTGATTTTTTATATTTTTTAAGTAATTATTATGCAAAGTGATGAAATAATGTTTCGTATATGCTTGGCTTTTACAATAGCTAGTGAGAATGGCTAATTTTGGTGAAAATATTCATTTGAACATTTTAACAATTATCTACAAAAAAAGTTGCAAATCGATTAATTCCTATGTTTTTATATGTTTCTGATTTTCTTTGTTTTTTCGATCTTTTTTTTAATTATTTTTTCAGTGAAATTTTGTCGGGGACACTTTGCGGATATACGCATAATACTTAATCATTTAGCTGTAAAGTAAAAATAATCATACTTATGATTTTGGGTGAAAATACTAATTTGCATTGATTTGTCACAAAATATTTTTGAGCATCTTGAGTGCATGCATGTAAGAAAGTTGCGGCAGCGTCGTAACGGTACGTCTGATTTTTTCAAATGGTACTTAATGAAGCGCGAGACTTGAAAGTAAAAAACCAGTGAACGGCGCGGTCAAAAAATTTCGCGCGACGGCATTATCGCGAAATTTGTCGAGGGGGGGCCATAATGGCCCCCCCCCCCCAGGTATGATCAGGGTTAAAGGCAGTGTATAACAGTGTTTCCAGTTTAAAAAATCTGAGCTACATGATTCCCCATGCTACCAATGTCTCTGACATGGTCTAAAAATGAAGCCCTGAAAAATTACATTTTAAAACGATCACTAAGTGCTTTAAAAAAGTAAAAATCATTGAGAGACCATTCCTGCTTTCCCCCATAGACTGCTGTGTTGCAGAATTTCCTATCGCCCGATAGGAAATTAATGTGCCAATTTGTATCTGCACATATTTTACTAGTGACAGCATAAGTGTCTGAACTTGTGTTCCAGGGTGTTTATTTGTCCATTCAAACACTGTCAGATATGTCAGATAGCAAAGTTTGACAATTTTTAAATGGGTCTTCCACAGTGTTATATAGTGTCTTTAAAGGAAAAGAGTAGAATGATACCAAAATTGATGATCTTGGTATCATTCTACTCAAGAAAAAATAGTTTATCAAATGAACCAGATAAAGATGAGCAATTAATTTGGGAAATTACCCTAAATGTAACTGTTCCATTCTTTTCTGGGCCACCCTGTATAACAACATTCCATTCATTGAGAGACATTGTGTATGATTAAAAATTTGGTTGTTGTGCAAATATCCAGGTGTGTTAGCCAAAAACTGGATTGTTTTCTAATGGTATATGTAACCTTCCCCCAAATTATGATTTTTCTGGAAAAAAAAAATCCACATGCTACCGATACAGGTCTCCATTACACATTTACATGAAGTTGGTACACTGTTTTTCCATTTGAAGAAAAATATCATTTGTGGCCAATTCAGTGATGATTACATTTGACTCTGACATTCATCAAACTGATGGTCTCCTCAGTGAACTGGTGTGCCATTAGTTGGCAATTTCCCGGGAAATACTTGTATTTTCCATCCAGGCGGGAAATACTGGGAAATACCGGGAAATACTGGGAAATACCTGGGAAATACTGGGAAATACGTGGGCAATACCTAGCCATGTACTCTTGAAGTTGTACAAGGTCAACTAAGAAGGCCATTAATGCAGTTCATTTGGGCTCTTCTTACACAACACCATCTTGAACTGATAAATTTCAGATGAAAAGACTCTGGAAAACCTCATTTCAATTTTGATAATTTAATTCAATGTTATTTCACATACTGTCCAATACATAGAGTATTACACTGTATATTATTCAGGTGTTACATGTGGGGTGTGCTATTTCTAAGTGTTCTGGATTTATGGAGCAATTCAGATACTTGCAGACTGAAATGATTGAAGGAAATGTCTAAAATAAAGCAGGTGTTTTTAAAATTTCCATACTTTTAGTATTGATTTGGCTGTGTAAAAAAATTGTCCCATCAATCATAATGAGTCCCTTGTTCCCCACCATCACTCAAGTTAGTTTTTTGTTGTATTTTGTGTTGAATCACACTTGCTGAATAACAATCTCTACATTTTTGAGTTATTATCCTTCAAGAAATAATTTTTTCCCAGTATTTCCCAGTATTTCCCGGTATTTCCCATTTTTGTCAAAAATAGCAAGGCGGTATTTACCGCGCGGTATTTACCGGCCAACCCTGCGTTAGTAGCCCACTGGGGTGGTATATGGGCGAGCTGGTGTGCCGTCAGCACACAAGATGTGAACGTTGCACGCAACTACATTAATTAAACCGATCAATCATAACTTGCATTCATTTATTTGAGTAATGATCACTGTATACAAGTTTACATGAATTCAAACGAGCTCAACAAAAGGGAGCATTCATGGAGCCGCCACTTTCAATGACAAGGAACGGTTTAATAAAATTGAGACACAAATTCCACAAAATTTATATACAATACCCTATCGATCTGTGGTGCTTAATCAAAATCAGCAAGAGCTCGCCGCGTACGCACACAACACACATACATCATGCACGCACATATATAAAACGCCCACACACAGACACACATACACACATGACACGACACACATACACACACACACTACACACACACACAACCACACAACACACACACACACACACACACACACAACACACACACACACACACACACACAACACACAACACGCACACACGCACACACCCAACACCGACAACGCGCGCACACACACTGCCAGCACACACACAAACACACGACAACACACACACACACACCACACACACACAACACCTAGACACGACACCACACACACACACACACACACATGCGTAGATCTTCGAACTCCACGCATTTCGTAGACAATCCACATGAGGTATCACTTTGTAGGACTGATACGGGAACTACATTTCTGTTTTAGAATTGACACTGGCGTCATTGGAAAGGTTTGGGAGCGCTTGACCCACCAATAATAATATTCGGTAGCAGAGGGAATAATATTCCATAAATTAAAAGTGTATATTCGTTCCGACGCCCAAATGATTTGGCGCATTTTGTTTCTCACCCACGCCCCCCCCCCTCACACGCAAAAAAAAAAAATGGTTTGCAGCATTAGACAATGAGAGCTGGACATTATTATCAATTCCACTGCATTGTTACCAAGAACCCACGAAAGCTTTTAAAGAGTGAACCATAATGTATTATATCCGCAATCATCATAGTAAAAAAAAATTGCCAGCTATTTTTACGGAAATCGTAAAAATAATAACGGCTATTATACTGTAAAATTTTTACGGTTACGGTAAAAACGTACGTTTTCCGGTGCAAGAGAACCCGGAAAACCTACGGTAAACCGTTAAAATTACGGCGGAATATCCTTGCAGCGAGTTGCCACCGCATTTCGCTAAAAGTTTAATGGTGCACTCGCTCAAAGAATACCGGCCGTATTTTTTAACGGTTACCGTAATTTTAACGGTTTTGCCACCGTAAAACGCTCTGATTTTAATAGGTTTTCAACGTAAACGTGTAAAATTACACCGAAATAAACCGTACATTATTTATAGTTTCCCGTTATTTCCCAGTAAAAAAATGACGGTAGTTTTTTTACAGTGAAGATACGAAGCAA
>JZLH01S0040245.1:2005-13581 GCA_001188425.1 Eucidaris tribuloides
CATGCTTTTTGCAGGACAATAGCGGAGAGCTACACCGTAAGATACCGGCAGACGTCAATAGAAATAGCCGGCAACCGGTATTAGCCGGTTGGCAATCGGTATCAACCGGTTAACAACCGGAAATCAACAAATCCACGTGATCGGAATACGTGACCACTGGCTGCAGCGCGCGTGTGTTTGATTGAGCATAAATTTGACCTAGCGCGTCCCACAATACCTTGCGGCAACCCAGGTCAACGGACTTTTAGCCGGTAATCGTACGATCCCGGTAGGATCGATAACACTTTGCGGAAAATGCAATCCAATAGAAACACACGCTCTCCGCTATTAGTCGGTTAAATTTTATCCGGATAAATACGGTAGGCTCAATAGAAACACGCTGTGTGTCGTTTGCTATCGTGGTATGTGACGTCACACGTGACGTTCTTTCACGGGGTCAATATCGCATGGAGATCTCCCCCCCCCACCTCCGTCCCTCAATCACAAACACTCTCTATTCACATTTTCATACAAGACAACTTTGCCAAGCTTCTTTCAAATCATAGACTAAGTAACCGGGGAGCAGCTCTCATTAATTACTGTCTGGCTGGTATGAGCTCAAGTTAAATCACCAGAAGGACAGATAAAACTGTAAGCTCAATTATGGAGGTACGTAAACCATGCTTACCTAAATTACATTCAGGATATGGCAGAGAATACGGCCATGTTAGATAGATGAATTGTACAGTCCAGTGTGATACCGGAGACTCGACGTAGTCCAGCTTGTGGCAACAATTTACATTTTTTTTTTTTACAATAGACTTGTTTCATTGTAATTTGCTAATTCACCTTGCATTAAATGAATAAGCCATTTCCTCGCTTTCCTCTATTTTTAGAGCTGTATGGCTGATTCAATGTCAACAAGTCTTTCCTGAACACTTAGCATCGAGTTATTTTAGCATTATTTTATCGAAAAGATAGGAAAATATAGATCTTCAAGTAGCAGTTTGTTTCATTCTTGTTGCATTTTACGAGGAATGAGAGGAGTGTGTGTCATCAGCATATTCTAAAAAAAATCAATTGATAATTATATTACATTTAATCCCAATTTATAAATTTTGTGGTTGCTGATGTGAAATTGCTATCTAATAGCACTAAAACTGTTTCCTTTTGCTGTTTTATGGCCATTGAGACTCAAAGAATCATTACGTTAAGAGATTTCATTAATACGAAGGCGTTGCGTGCTATGCCGTTTGAAACAGTAACATTGCTCTTAAAAACAAATCACTAATGAAATTATACATTCGGTTGAAGAAAGCCATTAATTTCAGACGTGAATGCGAAAATCGATTTTTTTTTTTCCAAACTGGGTGCAATGATATTAATCGATTGATTGATTGAAAAGTTCTGAACAGAAATATGATATGGGGGAAACACGAAATAATGACTCTCGTCGTGCACCGAAATAGCTCTGGACAACGTCAATGGTTTCATTGTACAGGTGATCAGTTCTGCTCCCTCGACCACCACGTTGATGAATGCAGGGGCAGCGCCGCGGGGGGGGGGGGGTCAAGGGAGGGCCGCCATACTCTTTTCAAACTAATGAAAGTAACGGGGATTTAAATGCTGTTATAAAATTTCGCCCCGCTAATTTTTTTTTTATATTATTTTCCTATTGCTTTGGGGGCCGCAAATTTGGCCATGAATTTTGTTGGGGGTCGCAAGAAATTTTCTGCCAACAACCCCCCCCCCACTGAGTCACTCTTCAGCTGCTTATGTAGCCACGAATTTGACCGCGAAAAACCCGACGAATTTCGCCCTTCGCCCCTCCCCTTAAGATTTTACACTGGTGCCGCCCACGGATGAATGAGCTTGAATCCAGTGTGGATAATGATAAGAATGATTCTCAAGTCATTGTAGGAACCGAGAGTTCCGTGAAATGAGTATTAAACCAGTCTCACCCTCACAGACGAAATCATAAAACGCAACAAATTCAATTTATTAAGGCATATTTGTCGCTGCATAATTGCGTCACAGTTTCACATTGCCAAAAATGGTGAATTTGTATCATACAATACACGGAATATTCATATTTTAAAGGTAGACAATCGTAACGTATCTGTCATGCTAATACTTACAATAGATGTGAGGAGATTTAGCCAGATCCCTAACGATATTTACGACTTAATTTGAAAAATCAACGATGACTTCATGTCGGTTTTAATGACTGGAATATTATTGCTTCTCATCTCGCCGAATGTTATTGTCATGGTGATTCTGGTAGAAAACGAAGAATACATTTCATGCATGCTTGCATGGATCGGAACCGAGATGCTTATCTAGAGGCTACGCGGCAAGACTCCTGGTTTTGTTAAAGGAAGAGGGAGCCAGCAGCTAACAGGCAAAAGTTAAGAAAAATTTGAGTTCTTGCCAACCAATCAGATCGCACTTGCACTGGTCTGCAGCTGACCATGAGTGACCGAAGCATGCCAGCCGACGTGTGTTAGTCGCGCCGTGGTAATGTATGCACTGTTTGAATCGATAAGCTCCTCCCCATACAATTGTTTCTGCAAGTTTTATGCCGGGATGAAAATTGCAAAGACGTAAAATAAACACAAATTAACTAATTTATAGGGCCTTGTTGAGGGTGAGTATCACACAGAACCCCTTATTAAGGCTGTCTTTATCACCATATGCTATAATACTCACAATACTCACAATGTCTTTTTTCCTTTAACTTATGCCTGTTAGTTGCTGGGTCCTTCTTCCTTTAAGGTTCTGCTAATTTCTAATAACTCGTGATGTGTACTAAACTTGGTAGTTTGTTAGGTCATCTGGAATGAATAGTCGAGGTAGAAGGTCATGGTCCTATTCAGAAATCCATGCTATCAAAACCCCGACTTTTGTTTCTCTATCATTTGACTCTATTTTGTGTGTGTGTGTGTGTGTGTGTGTGTGTGTGTGTGTGTGTGTGTGTGTGTGTGTGTGTGTGTGTGTGTGTGTGTGTGTGTGTGTGTGTGTGTGTGTGTATGTGTGTGTGTGTGTGTGTATGTGTGTTTTGTGTTTTGATTCTGTACATTTTTGTTTTGATTTTTCGTGTCTTTATTCTTGTTTTTATGTGTATTCTAACCAAAATGAGAGCTGATGCCCACCTCCGTCCCAGAAAAAAAAAATGTGTGTGGCTACTTTTAGCAAAAAACAAAAAACAAAACAAAAAAAACCACCCCGATATTTAGTACGGTAATGACCTACAAAATCTAATGACAGAAGCTAAGATTCGGATATTTCCTCTCCACTATCAAAACTTTGACTTGTTTGTCTCTTTATCATATTTCAAGAGATCTACTGAATCTGCTAAAGTCTTTTAAAGTTTTGCGTATCGTACCTGTTCATTATTGTAAGGCATATTACTCGGATGTTTCGCTAAAGATCACGTGAAACATTGACATTTTTTCTGGAGGTGTACTAAGGATGATGGTGAAGATACATCTCCATTGCATGTCTCTGGGGTAATTCTGCAATCCCACACGATACTGCTAGCTACCATGACTATGGCCTCGACTACCTTGAAGAAAATAGGCTAAAATGTCACGACTTCTCCAGATCAACATAATGTAATGTATACCACGAGGTGTGATATCTGTGAGCCTCCACCTTCGACATTAGCATTTTGTAGAAAGCCTAATTTTGTCACAGCAAAAAACAAAATGTCCTCGTGTTGAAAGTTGGTATGCTGATTATTTCAGGAAGTTTACTTAAAAAGTTCATTTTCCTTTGATTTCTTTATACCTAATTCTTTCAGGCATATTTCAAACAAAATTTCTATGGATTGACTTTCAGGTAAAAATGCTTTGAGAATATTACATATCTTAATCACAGAATTCGGTTTACATGTACATGGTTAAGTTGAGCATAAGACAATGATGTATTTCGAAGTATAATGTTGTGTTGTTGTTATACCTTTCGATACCCTATAATTGTGTTTTACAAATCCATGTGTTTTTTCCAGATGAACATTTGGAACATTTAAATAATGCAAACGTTAATACTCTTTCAAGGATATAAACGGTTGCAATTGTCACTTTGCATATAACTTGTTTCGAAGTCTCGAAACCTTTACCTACAGACCTTAAACTGTTAGCATGGGTGTTTTACAGTCATATCTTCAAATATATAGATGGAATTAAAGACATAATTTACAAATTTGGATCGTCAATTAAAAAAAAAGGTCAAACTTTGATATGTGAGCTACATAATAATACTTGAATAGACAAATAAACACCCTAGAATACAAAAGTTTGGAAAGTTATCGCCCATTTGCAAGATATACATAGACAAACGTCACACTTAACCTATGCATGGAGTGCATGTATGACAGCAGTTTATGAAGGAAAATGAGCATGGTACAACCTAGTACTCAAAAACACAAGCTGACATTGTGGAACTTCAATTAAAAAAAAAACAAACTTTGATATCTGAGCTACATAATAGTGCACAAATGGACAGATAAACATCCTTGCACACACAAGTTTGAAAAGTTATGCTGCCACTGGCATGGGATGAATGAATAAACAATTATCACTCAGCCTGAGTATAATAGTCAGACCTATAACACAGTAATTTATAGGAGGAAATATATGAGGTTTGGAGAAGATCACACTGAATATTCTGCACTTTCACTTTTTAAAAGCACCAAATGGTCACTTTGAGACACATTTTGGAGGGTTTCATTTTAGACCATATCAGGGACAAAAAAGAGGCATAAAAAGTTATGGTATTCATTTTTTTCTTTGATACGTTTACTAATAGCTGTCATAAGGGGTAAATGTATCATTTATGTTAAGGATATCCCTGAGATATTACACTTGCATAAAAGTCTTCCACAAAGAGAAGAGGGTCTCATTTCATTTGCAAATGGTTCACAGAATCGTTCCACAGTTAAGAACATATCTTCTTGGTAGTGTGATTCATTCTCTATAAAAACCCTACACCAAAGTGAACACTATGATCACAGATTGACTAAAATGTGACCATTATGACAGGTTGTGTACATTTTCATGACAGTACGAAAATCTGTTACAAATCCATAGCACACTGTGCGTATTGATTGATCGATTGATTGATCAATATTGGTGGATGGATTGATTGATGGATGGATGGATGAATGGATTGATTGATTGATTCATTCATTCATTCCGTGAGTCATTCATCGATTAATTGATTGATTGATTGATTAATCTGGTTGATTGGGGTTTTGGCACTGTATTGTTTCGGACACGTCAATCGCATAATGCATATGAAGAAAGATCAAGTATTAGGATCTTCGCACACTGCCTGAATGGACATTTGTATTTATTAATAGTACGAACTTTCCTACCGATTCTAAACACTCGTATACGTTTGTTTAAAATGATGTGTGTATCCGTGACTATCCTAAACAATATATCACTTCTTTACGGACGAGTTGTCACAAGAAGTGTCGCACGTATAAGGAAACTAGGATGCCATCATTTCCAAAGTATCTCCTAAGGCTCTACTGGCAGCAAGGAATACATTGCTCATAATAGTGTGGGTTCAACAACAAAATGATCAAGGTAACGGGCTAACATTTACCAAAGTAAAAAAAGAAATGTGAGCTACATAATCCTCCACCCTCCAAGTGTCTTTGATAAGGTCTATAAATGAAGTCCTGAAAAGAAAATGTATTTCAAAATGATTATTTAGTGCTTTAAAAAAGTGAACATCGTAAGTTGACCGGATTCACCTGCTCATTTCCTATCATAGACTTATCGTGTGTGGATCTAGGCTATTTTTTACTCGCCCCGAGTAATAATTGTTTATTCATTCATATCTTTCCAGTGGCAGCATAAATTTCCAAACTTGTGTATTCTAGGGTGTATATTTGTCCATTCCAACACTACTAGTTTGACATTTTTTTTTTAAATTTGAAGCTCCACAATATTCGCCTATCACTTTAATGACGGATTTCCTTGTTTATTCTCTGGTTGCATTAGGGCAGCATTGGGCTCAATAATTCCCATCATGCCTTCCTTGCATTGAGTACATGTATGATTTAAATAAAATGATCTGACCGCTAATCACAAAATCACCACAAAGTTGTCCAGAAAATGAGTTTTGTAGATTGTCCATATCTGAACGGAAGATTCTCTAGGCTAAATTGTTATTATTGTTATTATCAGGCTCATCAAAACTAAGTCTTTCAGGTCATCTTGTGGGCTATGGAAATTAGCTTCATGATGAACATGATGATATTTATGTATATATATACACTCATGCTCATAATTATGGAATATTTTGTTGATACTTAATTCTCCCTATATCGTCCAAAATATTCAAGACAAGTGTTTATTTCACAAAAACGCAGTATGTGAAGCAATTTTTGGATTTCATGAGATGACTAAAGTATAAAACTAAAATACGTTGAGCGCAATAACAATTATATATATATATTTTTTTAAATCCACAAAAATCGTGAAAAAAGTATTAAATTAAAGTAATTAAAAAACAGCACAAAAAACTGATAAATTTTAATCTAATGTCATTTATCATTAAATTTAACATCAGAATTGTCTGTTACAAGTCTAATAACGCGCGTATAACCACCACGTGACTCATCAACAACTCTGAATACCGCCATTTTGAAACACAGGTTTTAGCAGCGAGTCGGACGCCACAAAATGCTCAGCAGTCCTGAAATACTTAGATTATAATTGTTTCACCTGTGGTGAGCAAATATTAATCCCAGATGTACCGTTCACGGAAAAATGGCAACTTCTGAAATGTCTCTACAATATTCCATAATTATGAGCATGAGTGTATATATATATATATATATATATATATATATCGATTATAGCGTGCTATTTCAGGTGTTTTAACCGCTATTATATTGTAGCAATCTGGCAGGTTTCTACAGCACAACCATAAATTCTTGTCTTTGCTTCGTGTAAATTAAACTCGATACCCGTTCGTTACCTGCTGACAAGATCAGAATGAGTGCATGGTGATATATCGTGCGTTCGGTCGTATCAACTTTAACTGTTGAATTATTGTTTCCATGTTTATCCCTACGAATTGTTTCCATTGATAAGGGGCTCTGACCTGACCGATTCTCGGAGGACATATGATACAACGCGTTCATCAGCAGCTGTTTCAAGACAATTTTATCGGTTCATGAATCCTGGGAGATGGTTTTATGCGACGCTCGGAGAATAACGCTATCGGTACCCAGTGACGTAGACATTAAAAATAACGCATGGATCTTGGATTTTATTTCATGGCTGCATATAATAAATTCGACAACGATACACCTCTACTTACTTTTATCTCCTGCTTTAACATGTCCTGATTTCCAAGACCCGACGAATTTCCTTCCAATTATTCACAGTTGGTCTAAATGAAAGTGTCATATTTTTGTTCACGGCAATAAACCCCCGACCGCACGCTCTCGTTAGGAGGCGACGCTACAATTATTTTGAATTTCCGCGCAATAATTCAAAGTTAAAGACGGTGTGTTGAGGTCATTGATGGTCTGATAATCGCTGAGAAAGATTGATGACTTTGCTTTTAGTCAATCAAAAATCTGCGAACACGTCTTGTCGTGTACCCTCCAAGTTCAGACCATCGCATGCGTTCTTGGGTAGGGATTACAAAGCTTCACATTCACGAAATCATCATGGCTTGTTTATAATTCGGAATGCAGGGCAGTTTATTTCAATTCACAGTACTTGACCTTGTTTAATTCAGTGATTAATTTGAGTCGGTGATGAATTTGATTACGGTTACTGGGATTGCTAATAGAAACTATAAAGAAGATGGTGAATTTTCATTCACAGTCTATGAACCTATCGAGGATTTATTTATTTTTGGCAACAAACGG
The DNA here is from genome assembly GCA_001188425.1 of Eucidaris tribuloides. Taxonomy (NCBI): domain Eukaryota; kingdom Metazoa; phylum Echinodermata; class Echinoidea; order Cidaroida; family Cidaridae; genus Eucidaris; species Eucidaris tribuloides. The sequence goes on from JZLH01S0040245.1 coordinate 9,885, forward strand.
TTTCTATAAATGTTAATTATGGAATATCTATATTTTCGTAAAATTTACTCTTGGTATATGCAAACTTAGTTGAAATACTAAAACACACAACGAACTATAATTGCGAGAATTGTAATTTACTGGAGGCGTTGTCTTTAATTTTACTCCTTCCCCTTTATTATTGTCATCATCATAACAATCATCATCATCATCATCATCATCGTCGTCGTCGTCGTCGTCATCATCATCATCGTCGCCATCATCATCATCACTTTCATCATCATCATCATCATCATCATCATCATCATTTTTTCCTCTTCTCCTTATTCGTCCTCATCATCTTTGTCTTCAACTTCATCTTCTTTTGCTCCTCCTTCCTATCTGCCTCCTCTTCACCATCTCCTCCCTCCTTCTACTCCTCTTCTAGTTTCTCCTCCTCATGACTTCGTTTTCTTCTTCTGGTCCTTCTTCACTTTCTTTTGTCGTTGTCGTCGTCGTATTCTTCTTACTTTTGAATAGTGAAGAAAAGAAAATTTGGCTGAAGCGGGATTCGAAGCAACGCCCTGTGGATATCAAGTCCAGTGCTTTACCACCTGAGCTATTCAGCCCTACGCTGGGATTCGTCCCTGATTAACCAACTTCTTTGCTGGGACGCCAGTCAGAAGCCATACCTTCATGCGCACTTAAACCGTGGATCACGCCCAATTTTAATTCGATGTAAACGGGAATACGACAGAGCGGGGAATTAGGAACGAATTCCACCGTAGGCTGAATAGCTCAGGTCGTAGAGTTCCCAGTACGCCTCAAATATGCATTTACGCCATCAAAGAAATGTCCAGAGCACATGTGTCAGTGGCGGTAATCATTACAGTCAGTGATTCCCTATTACTCTGATTACAAAACATAAGTTTATTTAATAATAACCTTTTCTTTTCATTTTATTCTTGATGAATGGCATCCAGAGATGTATATATTTTGCAACATGGTGAGCGCTTGATCAAATTCTTAGGTCATACCATGCTTAGGTCAATGTGTTATCCTGTTCGATAACCTATTTGCTTGCTATAACCATAACTTGAGTAGTTTATGAAAGAGATACATTATTTCCATCAACCTAATGTAGCTGCCAAGGAAATAGGTATGTTAGTCCAGGAAGTTGGTGATATTTTGTTACAGAAGTGATGTAGAATAGTCAGTGAAAAAAGAACTCTTCGAACATAAGTAAAACAAAAAAAATAACCGAAAACTCAACACAACTTGTTATCCAAATTGCCATTTCATCGAGTGAACTTACACTAAGAGGAGTGTATCTTCGCCATCGACACTCTGATCAATAGAAGGTCAACGAGTACACTTGTAATTGTACATATTCTTGAACAGAGACTAGACTGGGGTTTGTACGCTTTTATTTTATGTTTTTTTATTGTGTGGGAGAACTTAAGTATGTTGGTGTGTGCCCTTTCATCCATGTACGTCACCATAATTAGTACACCAGCACCATATACAAAATGGCATGTATGGACAATCTTCCGATTCTTTTGTATTACTTTGATCAATTCAAGAATGCAATACAGATCCTTTTCACCACCAATACCACCGCCATCACCGCCGTCACCACCACCACCACCACCACCACACCACCATCATCATCATCATCATCATCATCATCATCACCATTAACATTTAACTTTCAGTATCGACTGACTCTTATTGTCGGGAGATACACCATATATTGCCCTTACTAGGACGAAGACGTTCAACCATAAAGTATAAGGTCATTACAAGTCTTTGTCGTCATTATCGTTTTAACGTCCTTAAACTCCTTATTACTACTAAAACAAGTACATGTACCTAAAATTGAGATCGATTAACGTTTACATTCATCTTCATTCCGGAAGTATTTACCCCAAAACTAATATTTATGTTAAACAAGTGTCATTGTCTTCGTTGCTAGGAAACAAATCGAAAATATTAGATCAATATTAACAATAGCTCACCGAGGACAGAACGAGGCGACACTTGTCGTCATTTGTTTATTTAGACCAATTATGTCCAGCTGCTTTCGATGATCTGATGATGAGCGCTTTTATCATAAGCACGTCGCTCACATAGCTATTCAGCTAGCCTTGTTCTCCACTTCGTCCCTAGTCTAGCTGCCAGACCATTATCCATGAATCGTCATCCAAACGAAGCAGGGGCGGGCCTGGAATCCAGACTACTTCGTCCCTGTAAAATAGTGAGGTACTCATGATATTCCCTCTTCTTCATGGTGTAACACAATCTAGTAATGCATCTAGAAACTCGAACATTAAACACAGCTTTGTAACGGAATTGCCTGGGTTTCGTTTCTGTTACAGTCTGTGTGTGTGTTTGTCTGTCTGCCTGTCTGTCTATCTTTTGTTTTATGCGTGAAGCTGCCAATATACTCTTGGGAAGCAGCGAAACAAGAGGAAGCAAATACGCTAGTTCTCCGCTGATGAGATGGGTATCCCTCTAAAAGTTTCGGGGGGGGGGATAAGAATCCTTTGCAAAATCAATGACATCGAAAACTTGTTATTGATATATGAAACTACCAGACAGAATCAGCAGAACCTCAATAATATTGCAAAAAAAAAACCAGTGATTTTGATGCAATAAAAATATTTTTTTCTCGATATAAATCTATGTTTAATAATGTGCCCAAAATACTTTATTTTGTTTCGGTATTGAATGGATTTGTTTCTTTTATTTTTTCAAAACATGCAAACGGATAATATGAGTGCTAACTTACATCACAATACAAATATACAAACACACATTACCCATCAGTAGCATACAAAGAAAAAACACTAATAGAATTCTTTCCCTTCATTTCTCATTGGTTTTTAACTTTGTTTCAATTTTTCCTGTCCATGTGCTTATTTTATGAATTCAGTTTGGTACATTTAATTCAGAGAGGTGGCAGGTGCCACAGGTTCCCTTAATGTTATGCCATTGCTACCCTCTCCTTTTTTTCCGTTCCGTCCCCTCAACTTCCGTCGATTCTCATATTACCGGGTGTAAGAATGACACCCATCTTATCAAATTAGACACCCGGAATGAAACTGGACACTACCCCGTCCTATTTGACAACTTAGTGGCAATATGGTAGATTCATTTTGTTATTCTTTGTATTGTGAAACAATGATTTTAACAAAGATATTTTCTAAATATCAATTAAATAATGGAGAAATCAAAAATTAGTTCAGATATATTCGGCCGAGCATGGAATAGACTGATACTCGCCTACTGGCATTAAGTATACAAAAATATTAAGAAGAGAAGGATCGTTCCATTAAAATCAGGGCAAAATAGAATGCATGCAACAGCACAAAAAGCAGGGTGATACGTGTAATGGCGAGTAGAAGGGTTGCTTTTTTATGTTGTTGATTGTATGACGTGATAAAGCGTCATTCCTGTCCCATTTGGTCGAAAGGCAAATTGGTATATATTAACTCGTAATAATGAAGCATAAAGAAAATGTCTATACCCCGAAACGTTTCCTAATTAGGGACGCAAGTGCGACTCCACGATAATAGCTATACGCAGCAGTTTGCGGGAATAATGAAAACTGATTTCCGGGCGGGCGAGATTTCTGAATTCGGCGATTCTCAAAGGAAAATGTAAATTTATGTGCTAATCCGCTCTATACGTCTCCGAATTACAATTGATAGTTTCAATACGGTCATAAATGGTTTTT